>VOMN01122169.1:0-14309 GCA_014899125.1 Orchestia grillus
GACACAGATAGTTACAAGCGTATTAATATATAGAAGATTATTGCATCCGTGCTTTTTTCATCGATATTTTTTATCGTCAAGGATCTGCTTTTGATTGAAAATTAATTTTGAATTTTTACAGTAAAGTTACGGTCGAGTTAGGTACTCGTAATTGTGCGCGATAATGAAGATATATATCATGCTGTATCCTGGCCTTTCGCCCTTCATACCGGTGGCGTTGTTGAAGGGTACCATGCAGGAGGGTTGTTGAATCATCAGTTCGTTCGAAAAAAGAAATTCAAATTAGGGGCAACCTGTTGTACCTCCGATATATTCTTCGGACCTACCCGTAGTTGAGCCATCCGTGCAAGTTAATCGGGAAACTATGACGGATGTCTTGGAGATAAAAGAAGTTCTGGGATTTGGTCCAATAGGCAGTTTTCTTATGTAACAATAGTTCCCCTACTCTATACTTCCTGCTTCTCGAGTCGTATCCTTGTGCCGCAGTGGTGGAGGCGGCAGCGGGTGCATGCGGCACAACGGACTTCGCACCTCTTGCGTGCTGCTGTCTGGGAAATGCCATCCGAATCCAACTCGGTGACTCGAAATTTCCATACGGAGAGAACACGAGTGTGAATATTTTCTAATTTGATTGAACCTCTGCTATTGTTTCCATGTTCTCTTCATGCCAATTAAGTTTGTACAAATAGGGTATTTGGCGGTCACGTCAGCACTGTCGCACTGTGATTCCTGCTGCTATGGTGACATTCTTGTCAGGGTGAATGCAAGTCCAGAGCACCTCCATCTCATCACCTCAACTCAATGCACATCCCAGTGAATTTCATTAATGTGAACGTATTAATCGGTTTTCCATACGATAAAAATTATTCACTCGATGCGTAAGTCAATTATGCAACCGCCATTCACGTTGACGCGTGCGCTTCAAGCGTTCAGACGTACTTGTGTGAGTATCGCTTGCAGGCACGAATCGGAATAAGTGTGTGGACTAGTACATACGAAGTGGAACTCGCATGACTTGGAGACATAAATTAGAATTTGTGTATGGACTAGCACACGCGTACGAGGTCAAGTGCGTGGGTTAGCAGATGCGTACTGGACTTATTTTACGTACGGGTACCGGTCTTTAAACTGACGTGTATGCCACGTCGTGTGTGCTTGCGGTTGTGTACCAGTCCCACGCATGTGTGCTGGCTGCTGTGTACCAACCACTATACCTAGACTGACGATCTTTTTATACCACTTCGTGTGTGGTGCAGCGAACATGTGACAGGGTCATCCGCGTAGGTGTCAGTTGGAACCCTCCAGACTATGTATTTACTTGAGCTCAGACTCGTACTTGGAATGTAGTTCAGGGCAACACGCAGTCTGTCTCGACATAATCATCAGGCGAGACAGCTTTCGTGTAACCTCCGCATTTTTACTAGCGATCTTTTGCACCACCGCCGTTGATGTTCTGAGTCGGGGTGGTACCGAGCACCTGCAGGCGACGTTTCTTTCCTTCTTTACGTATCTCGGATCCTTTTTTGATGTGGAAGAATTTTATTGCGCTTCTAAGCGAGTTTGCTTTGCTGTTTTGACAGTTTGTGTTATTCAGCAAAGCTTTTGTGTTTGTGCAGGATTGAGTGAACGGCGATGTGCAGTAACGTCCTTGTGTGTACTCATAATACGATCTTTCAGTGGATCCTTTGTTGAATTTCGAAAGCAGTTCATTGGTGATGACGTGGAAAGCAATGAACGTTCCGAGTGTTGTGCTTCGTATGAAAAAGCATTAAAGATGAACGCAAGAGACGCCCTAACAGTATGCGATGTCTCTGTGCGTGAGATCAGTATTGTGTATTCAGCGCTTGCATTACTGCTTGGTGGGGACAACGGCACAGCAAGATCCCGAGTTCATCACACCGAGGAAAAATTCTTCGGTCTGTTTTTATGGCGGCCTTTACAGTTTGTGTCTCGTGTTCTTGCTGCGTTCTGGGTGAATTTACGGCGTATTTTGCTATGCTCGTTTTCAAGTGATATGCTACGTGCATTGAACTCGGTTTTCATTCTCCAGTTAAGAGTCGGTAATCCAACGATATGCGTGCACAGCGATACTTGATGCAACAAGGTTGTGTAGGGGGTTGGGGCATCGGTACTTGCGTCCGGGAGTTCAAATCCGCACGAACAACTGGCTCAGTGACTATGGTTGGAACAGGGTATTTCTGGAATGGTAAACCTGAAATGGTATTCCGACTATGACCTATTCTACAATTCAACGTCGGGATTTAGTTTCGACTCGTTATTACTGTTTTCACAGTTTTGTTTCTCTCGCAATATTTATTTTAATTGAAAGGTTTCGTACCTTGTCCCCATATTTATTCAGCAAATAGGAAAAGTGATTAGTATGATAAATTCCTATTTTACGACTGTTGATTTTTTCATATCATTCATGAATAAATTTAGCGGTACTCTGAAGCTCTCAACAAATCCTTGAGTACCGCAGCGTACACCGTGTTTACAGCAAATCTTTTCGACTGTAGATCTCTAAAAAAAAGTGGTTCTAGTACCTCTCGCTTTCCCAATTATCATTGCAAAGAATCTGCTCTTTTTGAGAACCTTAGTAACGTTGGGTGAATTGACGTGAATGAGGTTGTTTCTCTTCCAGTTTTTATGTGAGTGAACATTGAGAGAAAAAGCAAGACTTGTTTCTGGATCCCGCCCGCTGTAGGCGCCACTCCGTTTTCGTATCGGACGAACGCTTGCATGCAGAAGTGGATCCGTCGATCTTTATGCACCGAACGTGAACAGCCTGTCTCTGCTTCCACACTTTCTGTTTCGAGTTAAATCCATGGAGTTCAAAAAGAATTCGCTAAAACTCTAAGATGGTGATAATGAAACATCTACTCTTGTCGCTAGGGCAATACGATGATATTTTTCTAGAGGTAAAATGGCCCACCGCTGGGTCACACCGCAGGAAACGTTGATATATTTTGTTGATCAGCCCTCGTGCCATACTTGAGTATTACAATTGTACGTCACGAGTGTGTACAGTGTGCGTCTTCTCCTCATGAATTATTTGGTCGGTGATATTGGACTCTCATCATCCATGTTATTTTTAAAGAAATGGTCATTTGTGAATGTGTAACCTTAATGTGTTGCCAATGTGCGTTCTCCTTATTATCAACTGAATTTTCATAATTTTCTTTGAAACGTCACTAGTTAAAGATTTTTTAGGTTTTATTAATATCAAGTTTTAATTATAAAGTTTTAGAATGTTCCTTTAATTGGAAATTCACTGTCTACAATCAGTGACTGACGATATAACCTCCACCCTCGCAAGACTTTTCATCAGAAAACATCAATCATGTGTATACATCTACATAATTTGGTTGCGTTCAGAAGTTTTGATGCCGCGAGGGAAGAAGTATAAGTAACATCATGCTATAGTAAATATATAACGTATACAGTTTCACATATATCTGTTCTTTTTTAGGGGTTATTCGATGAACTGAAAGGCAAGAAATTTACCTCGGAAAAGAATTCGTTCCTCCCTCTTGCATTTTTTGTGCGTATTTGCATATGAAATTTCTTGCGCTTACTTTTTTTAACCATTTTTTTCAAGTTTTGATAGCGAATTGTGTTTTACCTCGGCAAATGAATCTTTATCGCACGTTTCCACCTGTGCATTGAAAGGCGCAGGCAACAGCAGCTACGGTAACTTACGGCAACTTACGGTAACTTACGGCAGCTACGGTAATCCAGTTACTCGGTGCCTGGAGGCATGGCGGGCTCCAATGAATCATTCAGGATTTTTGGTAATCTGACACGCTGAAAGTCTTGGCAGTGGTCCCTGTCAACAGTGCATCACAATAGGGATCATTTGCCAACTGCTTTAGTGTGCTTATTGTTCCTCGGTACAGCTATGTCACGTGGGATGCCTCGACCTGCTCAGCTTTGAATCGAGGCAGGATCGCGCTGGAACTTGGGCAGCAGAAGTTAGCGCAAATGTTTGAGAAGTCATAAAAGTACGCCATTTACAGCCCGCGTTGTCATGCTAGAAGGTGTGTTGTCTGTTGGCGCGTCTGTAGGTAACTAGTGTCCGTGTCTGAGTGCTTTTAGTTTAGATTTTGAAGGGCGTTCGACAAGACTCGCATCACACGTGTTCATGTACTGAATAACGTACGTTAGGTAAAATTAATTTATGACAGTTATATTCATCGTAAAAATATATGGAAAGTGCGTGTTACGTGCTCGTCCAACAGCCCGTGTCTAACGTATTTCTTACTCCTAATAGCTTCGGATATTTTTAAACTCTGAATCCCCAAATTCATTCGCCTTTGTCAAGTAATACATCGCAAATTACAATTTACGAGCTCGAGCCCTGGTTCCTGTCTCAAGACCTTGTATAACGACACCCAGCTCTCGTGACGACACCCAGCTCTCGTGACGACACCCAGCTCTCGTGACGACACCCAGCTCTCATATTAGCAAAAATTAAGTCCTTATGGGGGGCGCACAGATAGAGGTGCTCGTTCGTATGCGTTGTGCGTATTCCGTACGCCGAAATGTTGCTCTTTTGGAGTCGAATTTCAATCCCTCTATATGCCCAAGTTTTTTTTACACGAACGAGTAACTGCGAAAGTATTCGTGCACGCTTAATGTACTTGTGTACACATTCACCCTAATGTCGAATAAAACTATTAGAATCTAAACCTTTTTATTTTTAGTGTAGTTATTCTTGACGGAGGTCAATTTTTAGCAAAAAAACAACTAACACTACATGTGTTGAACTTCGTACTTTTTTGCGTGCCTTTATGGCCATGTGCCTGCAGTTTCTTATTGATCAAATAAATTTGAACGTGATGGTGACTTGGTAAGCAGGAGTGGAGATTATAGGAAACGATTGGTTGCACGCTAAGCCATGGCGAGTCTGTTATATTTGGAGAATTTTGGACTTTTATATTTAGCTCATGTTTCTGCATAAAAATAGATTCACAAAAACTACCAGAAATGCTGCCTCTGCAATCAATTACCCCTCGACTCGACACTTTATTCGTTCAAATTTGATCAAACCTCAGCTGTGCCGCTTGTGTCGCGCGTTATAAAGAGTCGATGTATTGCTTGGAGAGATTTCCAAGAGTGTCGGTAGTCGTGTAGCTCAAAAAAATGTTAATTGTATTATAGCACAGAGTAAATTTCGAGTCGGGATACAGGTGCCCCTGCAGAACTCAAAAGGTCTACTCCGTTCACTAGGCATAGGTGCACAAAATATATAATATTACCAGAAAAGCATGGGTGGGATCACGGATACAGGTGTTCCTCGATATTTAGCGTATACTTGTCCTGTGCACTTTTCAATTCATGACTATAATCATTTGTACCAGGCATCCGAACTAAAAGATGTAACGCTATCAACGGAAACAAGAAATTTCTGTCTACCGCTGGCTGGCTTTAGCTTGAGATTGCGAGGGAGAATTCAAACCCAGGTCGGTCGATCGTGTTGAAATGCGTGACTTCTAGGGAAAGTTTTGGTACTAGGGAAGAATAAAGGTTTTTTTCAAATATATCAAGGATAACAAAGACGAAATATTTTGTAGCCCAAGCTTTCGGTCACATTTGCTCTAACCGTCTTCAAGGGACGATGTATACTGCGACCAAACAACATATGCTGCCGGCTTGTATCTAGAACCCAAAAAATTGATTTTTTTAAATAACTCCAGAATTATAAGGATGTTCACGGATCAAGTCATCGAGTTCACGAAGAGCGGCCAATGATCTGAGGAAGGAATCATTGCGAAATATCAAAGTGTAAATTTTCTGAGGTTCTTTAATACCATGAAATGCTCTTATAATATTTTGGGGAATATTAGCTATGAATTGTTAACAGTACCTGAACATTTTTAAAATCGAAAGAATGGTTTTCCTACCATTAATGCTAATATACAAGAAAAAGTTCGTTTCTCCTACGATTATCTTCCGCCTGCTCATTGATACGCTTTTACAAATTTCGCCGTTTCACCGACATGCCTAGCAGATATTACAGTTAAACTTGTAAATTAGGTCATTTTTTCCATTAAATCACGTATTTTTCATAAAACAAAGGGGCTTTTCTAGTGTATCATTAGGTTTATAAATATCACGTCGTGACCTTAATGGTAACGTCTTGTTTTCCCTGCGGTGGTCATTCGAGTTACTGGAACTGAGAAAAATCAAAATCAATTCAGAGAATTTACTCCATAATTTCATTAACTTTTCCGAACTTGCATTTAAAGTTTTTGTGTCTTCTTTTTTACCTTTTTAGGATTCCATTAAAATTTGCTCTCGTTGATTATTCAAGGTATATTATCGTCTTCTATTACATCATGTATTCAATAAAATATATCTACTTTTTGATGGCTTTGTTCAACTCTGTCACTATTTTATTTTGATAAAAAAAATTATAATATGAAAGATAATTAAATCATGTTTTTTTATTTTTCAATTTTTTTCTATGTGCTGCTCCATTTTAAATGCATAACTCTACTCGCATCACAATGACACCAAAGAGACAACTCATGACTTCTATTTCAACAAACAAAACGTAAGCAAATTCACTCAACTCAAAAGGTTGTTCGCAAAACCATCGCCCAAGAACTAGGTGCGCCGACGCTCTCTGAATGAAAGGGTCCAACCATAACAATCGTCTATAATTCTGAATCAAATTTTCCTGGAAGAAAAGAGAAAGCGAGAGAGAGATGGCCCTTGTGTCTTCCTGCCTTACTTGAAGGCCTCTTTTGTTTGAAGATCTCCTGGAATTGTTTGCTCGAACGGAGAGAAGACTGCCTGATAACTTGGGCATGGGCATTCTGCGCCCTCAGTCAAGGTCATTCTGTCCAGTTTGTGTGAATTTAAGGCTGGCAAAAGAGATGTAGGTTATTCAATGGTGTGCAGTTAATATCTTCTTCACTAGGTTCTTTATTTCTTCACTGCTTAGGTTATACACCTTTTGATTCATTGAATTGTTTGTGGCCGATAATTCGGAGTATATGCATCCCTCTGACTGAATTTTGACGAGATGGACATTTTTTATATAAGGTAAATTTTACAATGAGTTATGAACACGTCTTTTGGTACATGAAATGAAAAATTAAAAATGAAAGAACGAAGTAAGCAGTCACCAAAAATTTGGAAAATAACAGTTTCATCAGACCTGGAACCAATCGTCTATTGAAAGCTAGATTGAATCGAAATCTGATACGTAATTAATCAAGTTCGATTTCTTTTATTCCTGTTGAAGTGTATTTTTCGAGAAGTGTATGTTGTGTGATATGTGTGAGGTTTGGTTAAGAACAGCCGTGCCGGTACGGCTATTCAACGTCTTGGAAACAGTCGTAGGGTGTCTCCATCGGCCGTCTTGATTCAGCCGAAACATACATACTTGCAAATCGAGTGTCCCTGGTCCGACTGGGCTGTATTTTAACTTTAAATGAGTAAATTAATCTATACAGCGGATAAATTTTGTTTTTTTCGATTTTTTGCTCTGTGCAAAATCTCTCGGGTAGAGAAATACAAATGAAAAAACCTTCATTTTGGCTCACTGACAAGCGTATCATTTGAAGTTCTGTTTATATCTGCAGCTCCATCTTATTTACGTCTGTTGCATTGAGAAGAGAAACTATTATCTGCCTGCTGCTAGAAGCGCGTGGTGATTAACTCGTTTAAGATCTGCTGAACTAAAAGTTTTGCAACCCTGAGCTCGAGGGAAGCAATGAGTTGCCGAAACGCACATTGACGCTACTGAAATTGAGTTTCAAAATCGGGCTCCTTCTGCGCGGGGTGCGCTGAACTTTTCACCTGCCTGCCACTAGAGTATGCCGTCCCGATGCCGTAGGAGCGGACCGTAGGTCATTACGGCCACGGATTAAGTTAAAATGTAATTAAACCTGTCGAAGAAGCGGTCCCTGAATGGCATATATTATTATATTTACTATTTATGAATATTGTACTTCTCCAATGACAGTAAACAAATCAATCAAGATCATCACTGGGATAGCTGGAGTTTAATGCTTGAAAGGCTCTGGCCCTTCAGGAAGATACGCTGAAGGGATTGTCTTGCAGCGTAGATTGGGGATTTCGGTTAGCGCCCCTCGGCTTATAGGAACCATTCCCGAACCATTCTTATAACTTAGACTGTTTGATAAATGTATCGTGTAAACTTAAGATAAACTTCAAACCGAAGCCGAGTCATCACTCAGTCACATACAATGTGCCAACAGTGGCTCAGCTCCTAATATAGTAATAATATAAATAATAATTGTGGAGCTGCTTAGGGTTTCTGAGCTCCGCGGTTGATAGTGCCAGCCAGCGTGGCATCGATTGCGACAACGAAGCCAGTCTTTTTTTTTCATCCCTAGCACAGCTGAGAACCGCAGCAAACTTAGGAAAAAATTATAAATTCTTTTTTCTGCTACCCCTCTATTACATCCGAAACATGGCTAAATCACCTGCTGGTGGTGATTTACCTCTGGTTTGGGAGGCACCGCGTTCAGCGCAGAATGAAGCCCTTTCGCGAGGAACTTCTGCAAATGACTTCTTCTTTTAAGGAGGAAGACATGAAAGTTGTGCTGTGAACCAATGCAAAACCCTGAATTGCTAGAATGATCTAATAATGGCCGAGAACGTCTCTCGTCGCCACCCGCGGCAGATTCTTCCTTATATTCCGTGTCTTTGTGTGTCAAGGCAGTTGTCAGTCGAGGTAGTTGTCTGCTTCTTAAGTTCTTTGTCTCAGCGAGCGAGAGGACGTCTGCATCCGGAAACTGCTCCTTGCCGTACGTCACCGCGCTCGACAGGATGTGTGCTTCAGTTTCCAATATGCTACGAGTGCTGTGGGGCAGTCTATGACAACGTACATCTGCTATACTGCTGTTAACGATATGCTGCGACCTCTGTGCGGCAGTTTACGATTAGGTCCGACTGCTATACGGCAGTTTTCGACATGATGCGACTGCTGTGTGGCAGTGTACCACGAAAGTCGAGGCGAGTTTTAGTACCACGCACGTTTAGTTGGCATCTCAATAACTATTATACTTTTTGAGTTATTATGTATCCCGTGACCACTGCATCGTTACTTTCTCTCGCCTCGTTGTCGGAACATTCTTGCTCGCCTAATTGCTGTGTTATTTGTACTCCCCTCATTTCTTGATCACATCTACGCGTGATCTTCGCTTGCCCGAATTATAAGTTCTACTCCGTATAGGATCTCTTCCAGCCTCTGGCGCGCGCGTCTCAACGTTAGCGCCAAATGTTAATTTCTATGCGCCAACACTTGTTCGTTCTGAGCAGAGCAGCTTATAGAATTGATTACAGTCGGAGGAGAATTGTACAGTACCAAACACTGCTTCTTGTACTTGCTCATGGGTGTGAATAGAGCGTTTTGCTGTTGGATTATACTTTGCTAGCCAGCCAGCTACCATAAATAATATCTATAACATTAATTTCAGTTTGATTTTTGCAGACTTGAATGAGGCTGGCTATTTGAAACTTCGTATTTTTTTACAGTTCTCACTACTGTTATTCAAATTTACCATCGTCTCATGCATACCACGTCACTGCGTTGGGTAGCCCTTCATGCTACGCGATCAACTATTTTTCTTGTAATTTTGAAGCCGTGGTGCCACTTTCTGCACACTTGCTCTACTCGTATTAAGTACCGATATACTGTGTCCACATCACCGCCACACGCATGCAACATCACCGCCACACAGCGTAACAACATCACCGCCACACAGCGTAACAACGTCACCGCCACACAGCGTAACAACGTCACCACACGCGTGCAACATCACCGCGCCCCGTGTCATCGCTGTCCTGGTCGTCTGTAGGCGGGAGGTGCGTGGGAGGTGCGGTGAGAGCCGCCAGCGCGGGCCGCCTCACAGCCTCCCTCACGTACTGCGCTCGTGCGTGCCGAGTGTGGGTTACGGGTTGCCCTTTAATATGTGAGGGCGGGACTTAGAGCCAGCAATGTTGCGCCAAGAAAATAATCGATTTTCTTAGCCATGTCGTGTGTCAATGGATAAGCCATTCGAAGGAATGTTTAAGCTTACCACATGTGGCATAATTAGATCTGCATCTTAAAGTGCTCTTCTCAGAACGATGTGATATTTATATGCTACAATTAAATGCTGCCGTAGGGCTGTCCTACCCTGCCGTATGAACAGTTCTGTCACATACGTAGTATGCTGTATTCCAGTGTACAGAGTACTTAACCTGTGCTCAGTTATTCTGTACAGCGTTCTTTTTTATGTATTTTTATGCACTCTTTGTTCTACATGTAGAGGTACTTTTTGCAGTACTATTCCTTGGTGCTCTGCAGTACTCTAAGGTACTTTCAAAGGTAATCGTTGAGATGCTGTGTGTTGTAAACTCTCGGGAGCAAACTTTCCTTTATCCCAGAGACTTGCTGGCTAACTGGCCGCAGTGCTGAGTTCAAATCCCTTATGACTGCGTTCTTTTCTCTTTGGTCGAGACCTTCTGAAGAGTATACAAGTCCGTCGCTCAGGTGCTCTCTTCCTGAGTCAAGGTGAGGAAATTTATATCCTCCCTCACGCCGCATAGGACAGGTAATACGGTTAGTTAGGTTATATTTATCGTATGCTTGGGGACTAGCGTCCTCAAGGGGGCACGGTCAGGCTACCTCGCCTGTTGACAAGCCGTCGATATTCAATCTTTTCTGCCCTCTTTGTTTCTTTAAATTTCCACACCTTCTTCGCTATCTCTTCATTGTCTTTTCTTCCTCTTCATTCTTAACTTGTTTCTATGCGCAGGACATCCTGTACGGGAACACATCTCCTGCATAGATTCCTGTTGTTTATGCATAATCAATGTTAAATGGTTTCTTTCTAAATCACATTTCATGTGGAAAGTGAGCTTTAAACTAACCAGTAAGCTAATTTAATAGTCTAACTCTACGTCATTGAAAAGGATGCACCAACAGAGAAGTCTATTGAACTGTTTCATTTGACGTCTCAAACTTGGCGAGGATTTGGTAAATTGGGATACCTTGTTGCAATGTCGTTTTCATAAAATTTTTCTTTGGGTGCCGAGTGCGTAAATAAGATGGTATACTCGCCGAAGGATCGATTCGTGTGAACGCTGCGTTCGATTCTCTTATGCCAAGACATTTATTGTTCCAAATAAGTTGTGTGGTAGATACGGGTGTTTAGCTGTGAAAGCTCGTGAGCCAGATTCGTAACTTCGTCTCCTGGCCAGGAACTCTATGCAAAATGGTCATTCTCTCTGTGCAAATGGTCAAATATTGTTTTGGTTGTGCGGTTTCACGTAACATTTTGTTATAATTTCAAAAGGGAAACGCCAATTGTCTTCATTTTCAAATGATATTCTCAAAATTTTTGAACTTAGTTATATGAGCTATGAATATGCTGGTGCAAGCTAATTAAATTCACAGGACCTGTTTGTATTATATCATAAGATGCAAAAACCTAATTTTATTCTTAATACAAATGTTAGTGATCAACTTGTACTGTATAGTGGGAAACTCTAATTTATTTTATACAACGAGTTAGTTTGTTGAAATTTCTTCCAAGGCATTTTTTACTGGTGTGAAGGACCACCTGTGCTTTTTTTTCCAACTCTGCACGTTTGTTTCACTTTTATTTGAAAGCTCAAATTCACAATGAATTTTTTTAGTTTCATTGATTTTTGTCCAATCGCGGGGGAACTTTGAAACTCGAAAGAATTCACCCGCCTACGAAGCGCACGACAGGTGCTTCCATGTGCTCCTTCATGTGCTCAGCGCACCTAAGTTCTTTGAATTGCGTAAAGTTATCGTGGCTTCTAGGCGAATTGCTATTAAAACTGCAGATTGTGGGAAACGTGCAATATTCAAGGGTAAAATATCAGAATAGCATAGGTCACGAAATCCTACTCCGTACACGCCTTAAATATTTAAAAATTGTACGATTTTCGATAAATTGCTCGCAACACGCCCTGCAGGGTGTTGCCTGGCTGGGTCCCCCATGTAATTGTGGAGCTTGGTGTACCCACACAAATCATGGGAGTCTACCATTGTTTATTACGTGATTGTTAGGCGATTGTGCAGGATGCAATAATGCCCGATTGTGGCGCCGGTGACAGTTTAGTTGGAGTTAAAATATGCCCCAGTGAACATAAATCTCTGAGCGCAGACTGTGGTTGCGTACAGGGAATTCGAAACTAAAAGTTACCGAGAGATTTATTACGTTCAGTATTAATTGACTTTTTACTTCATATGGATGACATTATTTGATTGATGGCTGTAATGGGTTAAAATAGTGGTTATTTTGAGTGTACGGCGTGGTGATGCCATTAGTGATCCATTATACTCTCAATTTGTGTCATGTACGGAGGAAAGAGGTTGATTCATCGAATGTGCTTGTAGCTGATTTCTAAAAAAAATTGGAGCTTCGAAATCAACATTAGCGTTGCACACCAGTGTATTAAGTAAGAAATACAATCTAAAACAAGACTGTACATGGCATTCTTCCACATGATTGTGTTGATCAAGTCGTGCGATATATTTAAGAGGCATATACGGAGGGGTCCAAGAAAATGTAGTCATTGTTTGTAATTCAGTAATTTTGGAACAAAAAGATTTACCCTAACTTACCTCATGCAAAAGTGTGGTGTAACTAGTAAGCTAGGTAGGGGGCACTCGGTGACCATTTACCCGCTTGCGCGGGTCTTTTGTTTCGCAATTAACGAATTATGATCACCGTGTACATTTTTTAGCCCCTTTTGTATACTCTTTTATCGTAACTTCAAGAGCTCCTTCTGTGTTGCATGTTTGTCAGTAAATCTATCTGCTACGATAAAAATATTATTTGCGCCGATTTGGGACTATATAGAAAGCATTTGGGGCACGGACCTAAAATCGAGAATCTAAGTTGGACATTCTATGACGTTTAAGAGGAAAGATAGGTTCATTTTCCGGGCGGTGCTCGTTCTAAACTGATATGAACGAAATCCAGACCAGTTAATCTTTCTCTGCCCAAATTATTTTCAATTTGACCGACAGTTTATCGTATCAGGCATATTTTCTCTAGAAGGCACATTAATGCTACGTTGTAAATAAGACTAACAAAAATAGTGGAAAAATACTTTATGTTGGTAGACTGCAGTTCCTTTTAAACCAACACATAGCGTATATAATAGTAATTATTTTGAGTGTACCGACTTAGGGGCAGTAAAGGGTTAAGGATGTCACAGGGCGGGTATATCAGTGAGCGGAGCTTTTTTCTATTCCAGCTAACAAGGCGAGTCAAAACCACACGCCTAGTTCACTAGCATGTGACCCCGTCAGTGCGGTAGGTAGGATACAAGTAAGCTGAGTCTGCCCAAGTAATCTCGTGTGACTAACCGCAAACCTCAGCTTTATGTCTCTCGAGGTACACTCAAAAGAAGGTCCTAAATACATGGGTAGCACTGAGAATGGCCGCTCAATGGCTGCCCGCAAGCTGTGGATTGTTGGTTGAGTGGGAGGCGGTTGATAAACTATCACATTTTAAAAGCAAGGTGAACTGTGTGCTTGCGTAGGAGTGAAGTTTATGCTTGAGCAAATTCGTTGCTATTTCGTGCTTGAGGTGGGCTGCCAGGCTCATTAATTTTGACTTCTTGCATATGAAACTAGTTTTTTGACGTCGACTTGTATTGAGTTGAATGGCCACGAGTTTTTTTACTTGAAATAAAAAAAATTAAAGTATTTTTGCTCGCGTTTTATTTTGATTTACGGAGGATGCACCGCAATTATGTCGGCATCGAGACTGATATTGTCTCGCTGGGTTATATCGATACGAAAAGAAAGCTCTGATGGTCCATGCAGATTTTCTTGCAATTTCTTATTATTAACTAGGTTCATGTGCATGTTTTTTCGTCTAAATTTGCATGTTTTAGTTGCTCTCAATTTTTTTGGAATAATCTTATTCACTTCATGGAAACATTTTTATTTGTTCTTCCTGTGTTAGTGTTTTGCGAACTGAAATTTTTGCACTTGAATTTTCGACAGATAATCTGGCAATTCTCATTTAAAAGCAGCACTCGCCTTGCCCTAGTAATTGTCGTATATATGTTTTTGCCAGTACAAGTGAAAATTTTGCACTTGAATTTCCGACAGATAATCTGGCAATTCTCATTCAAAAGCAGCACTCGCCAATCTCTAGTAATTATCGTATATATGATTTTGCCAGTACAAGGCCAGTTCAAGGCTTCAAGGCTTTTTTTACCGTTCAAATTCATTGCCAGTTCAATTTATTGCCCGTTCAATTTATTGCCCGTTCAATTTATTGCCCGTTCAATTTATT
>VOMN01122169.1:14370-25181 GCA_014899125.1 Orchestia grillus
TGCCCGTTCAGTTCACTGCCCGTTCAGTTCACTGCCCGTTCAGTTCACTGCCCGTTCAGTTCACTGCCCGTTCAGTTCCCAACTAATTTAATTTATAATTTTGACCGCCGTCTTAATCGAATCTGCACCCTCGTAACTGAAACAATTCTTCTCCCGGAAATCTCCTCGACAATGACTGGCCGGACTGACAACGATGACTTGTACGCACAGTCCTTCCCAGCAGCTCTTGCTTACTTCCGTCGATGCGAGCGGCGTGGGCGGCCGTAACGGGCGGTGATTGGAAATGAAGTCAATTTAAACGACGGTCGAATGGACGATGTGTGATTAAACTGCCTCGAATTAACAGCCGTAATAATTAGTGAAGTTTAAACTAACTGAAGAGAGTCAGCCTGGAGAACGTGCGCAATATTAAGTAAAATGGCGGGAGCTCTCGTCCTGTCAAGCAATAGCAATTTCTTCAATGCCGAAGTCTCCAAGAGATTTCAATTGAAGCGATCGGAGGTGGTCGAAGGAATTCGCCTGCTAAGGAGACTGTTGTCAACCAAGGCCGATACCTTGCCTGGGATTCTTTTAAAACGCTCATTCAATTTTTTTTAACTGGTGTCCGTCGCTCTCGTTGTCCTTCAGGTACGTGCGGTCGTGAACGAGTGGGCCGCGCTAGCTCATGTAAGAGAGAACTGCAGTAATTACCGTCGCAACACTGGAACCAATAGAGTATTTCAGTGGAGCTTCACGACGACTGCTACGTCTTGATTGCTCTTTTCGCAGGTGGAAGCCGAAATAAGTTTGAGCGTATTTGTGGACGTCAACGAAAGAGTGCGCGTGTTGTGTGTGCTAGTTGTAATTTCTGCTTTACAGAAAACGATAGAGAATTTGGATGTCTGCGTTTTTCCTTCAATAATGATCTCGTTATCATTTCGTTTCGAACCGACCTCAAACTATACTTACCAAAACGTTCCATAAAAGTAGGCTTCAGCGTTTTCATTCCAGTCGTTTCATTCAGTTAAGTGACGCTGAAAAGAATGTTTCCCTTAGTCCTGCTGGGAACGTAATTTTTTTTCATGCTTGCTTGCGCTGACAGGTTATCAAAAAATGTCTTCTTTAATATTACATTTACTGTAACAACTCGAGTGTTATTTGTACTACTGGAAGGTAAGGATTAAATTCGTTAGCGCTAGTAGGTAATTGAACAGAAATTTCTACTATCTGTTCATCTGTTTTTCAGTTCCTGTTCATTTTTGCACGGTTAGTCTAAACGAAAAGTTCGTCCCTCCCCATTAGACGGTTGCGTCATTGCAACCCACTAATGTATCTGGACAGTCANCCCCTTAACGCCCGACTGTTGCGTCACTACGTCATCTCCGACTGTTGCAACATTGCGTCACCCTTTGACTGTTGCGCTATTGTGTCACCCCCGACTGTTGCGCTGTTGTCACCCACCGACTGTTGCGTCGTTGTGTCACCGCCGACTGTTGCGTCGTTGTGTCACCGCCGACTGTTGCGCTATTATGTCACCCCCGACTGTTGCGCTATTATGTCACCCCCGACAGTTGCGTCATTGCGTCACCCCCGACTGTTGCGTCACAGCAACGTTGCCCGAGAGACGCTCCGTTACGCCTGCGGGCAGCGAAGTGGGCATCGTTGAGCTAGTCGTCGTTTGCCGATTACGTCATCAGCACATTCGATCGTTTATGGAGTCCCCCCTAGCACTCAAGCGTTGGATTTGGTGCCTCACTTCTTCGATTTCCCGTTCCTTCTACGTTTTCGGAATTACTGGATTTCTTTTGGATTTATTGGGGTTAATTCGTAGCTGTAAACTGTTTAAAATGACAAGTTAAGAGGCCTTCAACCAATTTGCTTTGTAATTATTCAATTATATTGTTAAAGGAGTTCTTCGCTTTCGTTTTACGATTACGATCCGTTCAGGGTATCCGAAATAATTACGACCTACTGCCGGTAGTTACTTAAGACTCGGGACTTGACCTCGATGAAATATTTACCGTTAAACCTGCAAGAACCACCGGCCAGGTTTATGGACATCAAAAATTGTATCGTTTAGAGTTGAATTTTTATTGCTTGGTTGAAAACTAGGGTGAATGTGCACACCACAAGTACGTGAAGTGTCGACGTGGACGACTGCTGATGCAATGTTTGATTCTCTTGTAAAATAAGTTAGTCTTTTTAGGGTTAAACTCGAATGACACGTTTTTTTCCTGTATAAATATTTTTGCAACATTTTAATTTCAGTTTCACCGAACGCACGCTGATTTCTGACAACGTGATGATGTCCGAAAGGAACTTCAGTGTATTCATGCCGCGGTACATTTTTCGAGCAAAAACGAAATAAAGTTTTGTCGAAGAACGGTGCATTGAGTAGAGAGAGGTCAGTCTCAAAAATACCCCCAACGGTCGCACTTCGTGGAACCGTTCCAGAGTTGCGGACGCTGACGCCTTCCGGGTGTCAGGGCAGTCACGCAGAACTCCACGAAGAGCGACAGTTAATGTATGTAGAGAGGGGCAGGAGGGTTACATAAGAAGTGCTCCAGTCAGGTGTTACTAAAGCTCCGACTTAGCTGGACTCGTTCTTATTACCGTGTTACACTGAAAATGTTCCCTAAATTTTCTCTGTTTATCTTCTCCTGAAATTTGATTTGGATTTGCCAAACTGGTGGGAACAAGATGTGTTGAAAGATACACGCGTGTATATCAAGCATTTGGTGTAGTAGTAAGGTGATGCACTACAACGCACATTGTATTAGCAGATTTTTTACGATGAGCTAATTAAGACTGTTACAAAATTTATGTAATTGAGGAAGACTCAAAAGTTTTCAATCAATTGCAGCTCGATCTTATTTTCCTTTCATTTTCTTGATGCGATAACATTGAAAAGAGTGGAATATTTGCGTTCAGACGGAAACATTAGCTAAAGTTTCTGGTTGATCCAAAATACTACTGTCGGGGCCCTCGAGAACAGTCTTTATTGTGTAATTTTGAGGTAGATCTTCTAGGTATTGCAACTGTCGAGGCCCTCAAGAACAGTTTTTATTGTTATTTTGAGGTAGAGATCTTCTAGGTATTGCAACTTTCGAGGCCCTCGAGAACAGTTTTTATTGTTATTTTGAGGTAAAGATCTTCTAGGTATTGCAATAGTCCGGACGTCCCAGTACTGCAATTTGTTTGCAGTACAATTCCATCATGTACTGCAGAGGCAGCGTGTGTCGAGTATACGCCTTGGATTGCACAGCACGTCTCTTCTCAAGATGGGAAATTCGTCATTAATATTAATTAAGCTACGCTGGGAAATTAGGTATCATGCGATAAAATAATTGGCTCGCCTTGAAAGCTGTGCCAATTATGAGGCGTCGAAATGCACTGTCTATTTTTAGGTTCCAAAAATAAGGGCATTAGGTTGTTCCAAAAATAAGGGTTGATATCAGAAAACGTTTACTATGAAAGAATGAACATTAAGAATGTTTAAATTAGTCAAAATATGTGCCTTGAGGATTTATGCGATCGATCATCTAGATTGTATATTATTCGTTGATGAAAACGTACTGGTTGTAATGCAACACAATCTCTGGCAGTCAATTGCACCTCTAGTTTAGACCTGAAAATCTTGACCATTCAGAAATATGCTTCGGTACATTAAAAATTGTCAGTGGGTGAAAGATTTAATGAATATTTAAGATGTTAGTCTTGTATCCCAAGTTTGTGAGTTCTGCGACGAGTTTCAGTAAATAGAGTTTCGGTAACGTCTTTTTGCACGTTTGGCCACACATTACCGCGGAGCAGAATTAGGCCACGTCTATTCACTAACGGCGTCGGGTGCAAATGCCGCGCGACTGTCGCAGTATTGACACCAAGAGACTGAGACATTTCTGTGACACTTTGACTTGGATTTTGCTCAAAAATTACTTTGTAGTTCATTTTTGAAGAGTGGATGACCTTCATCTACCCTCTTCATTTTCAATGCTCTCATCACCATCATTGAATTTCGGAACCCATGTTCGTACGGACCGATCACATGTAGACCCTTCACCCCCATGCTCTGATCATGATCATATGGACAGCAGTTTGAGAAGCACTATGGCAAGTCTGAACTCGTGCAAAAACGGTAAAGAAAGGCTTTTTTTCTTGCATTCATAATTAGAGGGTTATCTGCTTCAATGATCACTCAAGGAGGCATAGGATAGTCCCATAGACCATGGGCAATAGAGTTAGATTAGTTAGGTTATCTATCCTATGCTGTGGCGAATGGTATTCCCAGGGGAGCACTGTTAGGTTACTTCGGCTATTGCTAAGCCTTCGAGACTTTCATCTTTCGTGGCCCATTTTGCTTCCTTCCGTTTTCCTGCTTTCTTCGCTGATTATTCTTCAGCTATTCTACCTTTTCTTTCTTAAGTTTCTGTTTCTATGTACAGGGAATCTTGTGTGGCAACACACCTGTGCATAGATCCCAGTTTTTCTTTAGTCCTTGCTAAATGGTTCCTTGTGAAATTTCACTCTTGAGATCGCCTTTGGCGTGGCTCGGGAGTTTTAAACTAACTAATGGTAATGTCAATAATAGTATGCTTCAAGGATGTTTTCTGTCTGAAATATTTGAAAGTTGTTTAAGAGCACAGGGTAATTATCAGGTATCCCAAAATCCATTTAAAATGTACTGAAAATACTATGCTAAAAGGGAATTTCCAAACACAACACTTATATCGGTCATCATTTTAATATTAGTTCAAGCGTTTTAATAAAGAAAATACTACGATTTACCGAACATGAATGTAATACATACATGTACGGTACACTGTAGAATACAACAATTATGATTTACCGTAAATTGTAATACATTGTTGTAATTTCGATCGGCACAACAGCTGTTGCGAGGCAACACTGAGGCAACAACTTCCCTGTCGTTCATAATGCCACGCAAGACATTTATGATCCAATCCGTGTAGTACAGTGAGCCTTCCTCCCATTGTTAACGCGGAGAACATCAGTGGTGCTATATGAAAATACGAAGTGTGTACATGTTTTTATATCCTGATCGAGGCGGTAGTATCCAGGATACTCCACTCAACTTATTCTCTCATATAAATCTTCTCGAAATACTCCTTCCATTGCGGGTCTAATTTCCTTAGCTCTTGAGTTATCCTCGATTCTTAAAGATTAACAGTACGAATATTACGACAAACCTGAGCACAAACACGCTAAGAGGACACACAAACAGGCCCAACATAAACTGTGTGGTCGTGCAGCCGCGCGGAACAAGTTTCGCGATCTTATCGACTCCTCAGCATTTAACCTCGCAACTCCTGGATGACAGGACAATATTGGCGGCAATATAGACACATAATTCTCCGCCCAGTCGACTAGCATTTGCAAAGGGCAGATGCCAAACCGTAGCTTGGTTTGACGTATTCATTGATGTGCGTGGCTAGCTCTCTTTACAACGTAGAATGTCAACTTGTGGCCACGTGAACTAATATTCGAACTTGTTTCCTCCAAAATCGAGATGCCTTGCTCGTTGTGGCTGAGGCTATCAAGTTGTAATGTACAAAATTATGTGTTTGATTTAATATTTGAAAAATATTTGCTGAATTTAAATTAATTTTCAAGTTCATTAAAATCGTTTAAGATCGAGCTCCTTTCCATTCAACGCATCCCACTCCTGGAAAGATTCAAATTAACGTTTCTCCTATTACAGGAAACAATGATACAATCTGATAACGTTTGTGTGTGAGAACATATTTTCAATACTTAGCATGAGCATTTCTACTGGGTGTTTGTATTTTCTACTAAATATTGGCATTTCGTCGGAAGATTTACTGTTACGCTGGTGTTTATAATCGGCAGCTCTTCCTGCACACATAGGCATTCCTTCCTGTGCGCATAGGCATTCCTTCCTGTGCGCATAGGCATTCCTTCCTGTACGAATAGGCACTATGCTTGTCTTTCTAATTTTAAAATTGAGTTTTAAACTTTTTCTCAAAATCCATCTTGACTCGCCTCTACATTGGTCGATCGAAAATACTTGTGAAATTGAACGCATTCGAATGTACTTTATCTGCTCACAATTTCAGCCTCGCTCACTCCTCCCTGTTCGTTCAGTGCTGCGAAAAAATTCGATGGCAAAAACGCGTAATTTGGTCTTGTGTTGATCGGTTGTGAAATTCACGCGCTGTTCATGAAAATTTCTGTAAACAAGTTCAGGGTGTCTTAAGAAATAGCTCCCGAGCTCTGAGTAATCATTAAGTGTTCATTAAATACCTTAAATCATTTTATGCATATAAAAATATAAATAATCGTATCATAATACTAAAAAGCCAATAAACTTGTTGATGTTGTTCGCTAGAAACATTAGAAAAATTGAAGACATATAATTTACTCAACGATTGATTAATCTGTGGAAATAATTCTTTCGACATCCTGAAAATACTGGAGTATCTCTAGCTAGCTACGATGTGAGTTGCAGCCTACGCGCGTATATTTCTTTCATAAACGTCGTGTTTTCATCTAATTTCAAACTCAAGCAGCAATTCGTATGCAGTCTAGCACAGACTCTGTCATTTGACTGCAAATGGCGCCCTGAGTAGCGAAACGATACTGTTTTGCATTTGATGAACAAAGACCCCGACCTGAAAATAACTTTCACTTTATCTCTTTTATAGAAGATGAGAATCTCTCGATTACCAACAAAATCTATTCCCTCGACATTGGTTTCTACTTCGCGGAGCTCTTCTCCATATTGTCCATGAAATGGATCCTAATAACTGACTGTGAAGCCCTGAAACCTTGAAACTCTATGTAGCCTGTCCTTGGGTCGGCCGTTTATTACTAGCGGCGATATAAGGCTTTTATCGATACGTGGTTGCCAATTGTACCTCATTGTGCCTCAGCTCTTGGGCGAACACTGCGGTGAAATTGGCGGCGTTAGATACAGCCATCGCTTTTTGGGAGACTTCGAATTATGTGGGAGCACAACACGTGATTTAATTTGCCTTAATTATATGGAATAAAGTCACGACTCCAACCAGGAAGACTTGTTGGTCGACCATCTGGTGGTTTGCTGGGAACGACTCGCCCACCGTACGTCTAGACTTGATCATATTCTCGCTTTGTTGATGCACAGGCTGCTGAATGTGGAGGGGCGTTACCTCGGCGGCGCTTCATGGCTGCAAGGTTTGCGTTTTCGTACTTCTGTAAAGTATCATATTGAATAATTTATTTTTGACTTATTTATTCATTCATTTATTCATTCGTCAATTATGGTCTGTTTTTTATTTGAGTTTGTAAAACAGGGACTGTGGATTTTTTGTGGATTTTTGACTTAAAAATGAAAAAAATCGTCGATACATGGAAGTATTCGGTTTTCACCGAACAGTCCTATTGTAATTATTGCCGAACAGGTCGATTTTTGTCTCATCTGACCATAGCATATTATCAAAATAGTCGTCTTCATTGCTGATAATATCGAGTTCGTTGTTCTGTCAGTTTAGAAGGAATACCAAGTTTCAATAATTTTAGATAGCGAGTGATATTCTATGTGTTTTTGTTCTTAATTATACATTTTTCATCCTCTTTTTACTAGTTGAACCGGTTATGAAATTTGCATTTTCAAACTTTACGGAAATTTCCTTTCGAAATGTCAATGGTGAACGTACGAAAACGGTCCTTATGTGATCGACCATCTACTTCGAAACGAATTGAAACATTGCAGTTTTTGCGTAAAGGAAAATACCGATTGTATTGATCGAATACCAATAATTCATTCTTAGCCGAGTTTAACGCACTTCTTATATCTTAAGAAACATAGGAATTGTTAGGAGACTTAGCCGCGC
This sequence comes from Orchestia grillus, assembly GCA_014899125.1. NCBI lineage: Eukaryota > Metazoa > Arthropoda > Malacostraca > Amphipoda > Talitridae > Orchestia > Orchestia grillus. Next base: position 22,203 of record VOMN01122169.1, read on the forward strand.
ACAGCTTCGCAGTACAGAAACAAACTATTTTTGATGGGAATTCGTTACTGATTGCTCATTTATTCAGCATTTGAGGTACATGTTTTAGTCAAATCAATACGGTCTAGCAGCTTGGCTAGCCCAGGATTGGGTCAAAGCGACCCCGTATCAAGCTAACGTATCTTGGGACTGGACGTTGCATTAAATTTGATTGACTCTCGGAGCGATTCTGAATTATTGTCAATTCCTTATTGTTAAACTGCGATCAGAGGGCCAGATAGTTGCTGAACACGTGTAGTGCTCAGCACTGGAGGCTTGCTGCTCGCAACCACGCGTTGTTGAGCCATGTGGGGCTAAACATAGGCCACATCAAACCTTCTGATCTGACGGTAGTAGACCACGGGTATCGATACGGTGCGGTTAGAAGAAATAGAACCTGTCTGGTGACCTTAACAATATCTTATCTTTTGAACTACTTTGAAAAATAAGCTCTTCTCTAGAACATCCAAAGCTATCATCTCAATAGGTATAACTAGTGTCTGTATTCGTCAGCTCGCGTTGAGAATTCAACGTTCACGCAAAGAGACCGTTGCCGCCGTCCTCAAAATCTGTCATGCGTGGGGCTGAAATCTGTTGTGGGTTTATTAAGGTAATGTAATTAATTTACTTGGCATGTAACTTTATTTTCTGCTTTCGGCAATTCACGTCTTTCGAAAATGTTATTCAATGCATGGTATGACTGACTGTGAAGCCCTGAAACCTTGAAACTCTGCGTAGCCTGTCCTCTGCCGTAGCCTGTCGACAGTTTGTTACTAGCGGCGATATAAGGCTTTTATCGACACGATATTGATAAATTTACCAAATTTTCAACTCTGGATAATGCTCGCTGTCACAGAGAACTCCTTGAGCAGCATCCACCTGTACACTGGCCAAAATCTATACATGTACCTCTTCCTACCTTATTGGTTTCGATTGAATATTTCCTCTCCTTCGCTCTACCCTTCTGATTTTTTTCCAATGGTTTGACCAGTTTGACTTCGACTGGAATCTCGATTTAATTTATATTTCCTTCAACGTCTTCGACGCGGTCCCGACGTGGCTGAGAGCTGCCGCCACGTGACAGCGCAAGTCACGTGCATGGGCACCAGCGGGTCTCCCCACCCCCCCCCTGCCTCCCTATGTACTCTCTCCACCCTTGTCTTACCTCCTTTATCTAGGATTTTCCATATTTTTAGACTCTCGATATGATTGCAATCCATCCTTTTGTACATGACGTCACGTGGCGCCCGTTGAAACGTGGGTTATGCCTGAACTTATTCCAATTGCATTTCTGCCACGGCTCATGTTAACAGCTGCCGATTGTGCGTGTTTCTAGAGGCTGTATTAGATGAAATTAATTCTTAAATGAGTTTGTGCGATGAAAGTATGAAAGATCAAACCTTCGATTAGTTCGTTAAGCTGTGCTCGCAACACCTCTTACCTTGTGTTTTTTCGTCCAGTGGCGACGGTTAATGGGTATGTTTTGCCCGAAATTTTCCTGGTGAGAATTTTCATGTTGATGTTCTTGTTCCGTGCATCATCTGGAAATCGCTAGTTCCAGTAAAAAGCGGAACGCGGTAGGCAAGAAACTTCAGTCTGGAGATCACGAAAGAATCGTGACCCGAGAGGCTGGATACTAAAGTGCCTGCGCGAATTGTACATTCATGCTTTGTGTGATGTGCCATTTCACGATTGATGACTAAGCAATATTTTTTCAATGCTGCATTCGTGTTACTTCGTATATTCGGTAGTCGTTGAAAAATTATTCTCATATTTAAGCGTTGGCTTATTATCATTCAAAACTTTGCTCATTTCTAACGTAAATAGAATATTGAGCACCGGAATGAAAATAGCGGTATTGAATTTCTGTTATTATGAGGGGCATGTTGTCAATAAGTGATAAATAATTGAGTTCATAACGCTGTCTGATGTTTATTATATTCCTTAGCATTTTGCTGTCTAAGTTAAACATCCTTCCCAAGTTTCCGTATTATTTTCAATTTCGTGGAAAACACAACACCTTTTTCACACTTTTGAAATCGATTAGTAAATCTTCTGCAGCTCTTATGGATGAACATCCCTGCCTATCAGCTCGCTGTAGATGTTAAATTTGGACCAGAATCTTGGCATGTTCACGTTGCCGGAAACTGGCGCATCAAGAATCGCTCAAAAATTACAGTCGCATAAACGCTCCGTGTTGCGTAAGTTTGACGGCGCCGTACCTGAGGCTGTCCGACCAGCACGCGGAAGCGCTCGTGCGTGTGTTACGTGTCCAGTCGTGCGCTCTGCGGCGTCTGCGTCGACCACAAAAACTTCTTCCTAAAACTTCTTCCCGCATTGGCGTCAAGATCCGATCTCAGCTCCGCAAACTCCCGAGTTCTTGCCTCAGCTCTTCGGCTCCCCCTGTTGCCCGTAGTCATTTGTCGTCATAAATATGATGTTCTTCCCTTCTCTGATGTTTTGCGGTAAGTTTACATAAATAACCTTTATGTTAATAGTAATACTTTAAGAGACGCGGCAGACAAGCGAGCATGATAGTCAGCTCATAGATTGGCGGTATTATGCGTGCGATTATAATGTAAAACGGCTAGCTTTAAATTTATTAGTTAAAGTTAAAGTTAAATTAATTCGTTAAAGAGCATGCAGGATTTAAACAAAGCCTAATTAGTAATGACAATCGAATGAGCTTCTTGATCAATCCAACACGCCAACGCCTGTGCGTTGCAGCTTGGTTTTGGGAGCGTCCAACAAAGTCTGAGTACTTGGCGAAAAATTGTGCTCGCCTGCAACGGTCACTGCCAAGGGGCTGGTGATGCATTCATACGGTCTGTTCAATCAATAGTGACCGTGTTGATATAGCAACCCCGGCGACCACATATGTCGACAGTGACCGTGTGAATACAACAATCATGGCGACCACATATGTCGACAGTGACCGTGTGAATGCAACAATCACGGCGA
>VOMN01122171.1:0-14454 GCA_014899125.1 Orchestia grillus
TCATGACTCACAGCCCCCTCACGACTCACAGCCCCCTCATGTCCCACTGCAGACACCTGGTCAGAGGAGCGTGTGGAGGGCGGCAGCACCAACGCCACGCTGGGGCCCCTGCGGCCAGCCTCGTGGCACTCCGTAGCTGTGGCCGCTGAGAACAGGGTCGGGCGGGGCGACTTCAGTGCCGCAGTCACTTACCGCACCGAGGAGGAGAAGCCTGGGGGCCCTCCCCTCAACGTCAAGGTGCCTCCTACGCTCTGATCAGTGCGTCACTATTCTGATTCTCAGAACAGTGAAGTTTGAAGGCCCGCCACTCAATGTCAAGGGGCCTCCTACGCTCTGATCATTGCGTCACAATTCTGATTTTCAGATCAGTGAAGTTTGAAGGCCCATCACTCAATGTCAAGGGGCCTCCTGAACTTTAGTCGAAAACTGCATTCTAATCATTATTTTGAGACCTGTGAAACTGATTCATCGTAACATAATGCATTGATTTTGTCCCATAAGATGGAGCGTTGAATTTTGGCGAGTCGTTGCATTCTCAAATTCTCGACGCTGTCACGATTGAGAGTAAGCTCGGACTTTGCCGGTTTGATTTAGGGTTATAATTGTGATATGGATGAACTCCCCCTATGATGAGACAAGGGTTAGCCAGCAGTAGCAATTGGGCGTGTAACATACATTCACTTCAGAATACGGCGCTCTGACACGCAATAACAAAGTGTGGGGCCGTTCTGCGGTGCTTTACCTCGTGCTTGAACACTACCTTATCTTGACGTAGGATGCGTCCCCACCAGCCTGAGCTGAGTTAATACAACCCCAAACATGATTGGGCACTGTGATAAAAATTTATTTCTCGCACGCCAGGTGACGCCAATGGCCCCGACCAGCCTGTCGGTGCGGTGGGACCCTCCCAGCTCAGAGCTTTCCCACGGGCGTCTGCTGGGGTACTACCTGGGCATCGCCATGCTCCTGTGAGCCCTGATGCCTGTTCCTAGGAGTAATATAATACCGCACCCTTAGCAGTCAAATACCTACTCCTGCATATTATTATTGCTTTATTGGTGGACGAGCGAACAGTCATGGAATCCGCTACACTCAAAGAAATCTTGGTTTACCATAGTAGTCGTCAGCTCAGTGCTGCAGGTCTGGTAAAGGTATGCATGACATTTTACACATACGGAATACCTGCTTTTAGTGCACTGGCCAAAATAAAGCGTCATTTCAAATGGATGGATTGGTGAATCGTTGAATTAGCTCAAATTACATTAATATGTTCTTCGCAAATATGAAAATCCACATAAACGCGGAGAGCCAAACAAAAATTCAATTTATTGTTTAGGCGGTCCTGGGTTCTAAAGTCATTAAGTATTTATTTTCTAACTTTTAATTTATTCACAGTCCATTTTTATGAATAATAAAGAAGAAATCAGAGTAAGTTAAACTTTCGTATGAAATACCGTAGACTTACACCCTGTGTACCACTGGGTGTGACACCACTCAGAAATATCCCCAGCTTGGTCGATCTCAGAGCGCGATTCTGAATTCTATAGTTAAGTTAGACTCTTTCTTGACCAGGTGTGTGCTGCAATTTTTCTTAAACATTTGTAATGTTGCCTATAGATACAGCATTTTGGATCACTTCTCCCCGTTTTAGCCCGTTGATTCGAGCGTCAACTGTTCTTCGAAGATCACTTTAGACACATAAGGTCCATGATGTTTCGATGCGGCATTTCGAACTTTTTTGAAAATTCAACCTCTGTGCATGCGTTGTCCAGAATGGACTAAAGACTTAAGTTTCTTATTTAGTACAGACGCAATCAGTACGCAATTATTGTATGCCAAGTTTGTACGAACATATTTATTCGTGTAAGCATTCATTTACTCACTGAATGAATTAGGTGGGAAAAAATTTACGTGTCCAGATTCTCGGGCACTTATTTCCAAACTGCGAGACTTGGTCAAAGACGGCCGTCCGCATCAGTGACGTTGAAATTTACAATTTTTCAAAGAGATTTACGGTCTTTTGTAACGGCAAAAAAAGCTAGTTTCATCAAGATTTCGCGCAAGAAGTGAATTTCCATTCCCGTGTAGAACTGAAGCTCCCAAACTTGTACAGGGATTCAACCTCCGAGACCGACGTCTCTTACAACTTCACGACAGTGGGGTCTGGGGACCTCTCTACCCCCCACAGCACAGTCGGGGGTCTGACCCCCTACTCCCGCTACTCCGTCGTACTAAGGGCCTTCAACGCTAAGGGGGCAGGACCCCCTTCTGCTCCTGTCGATACGTACACCCTTGAAGACAGTGAGTCATTTAACGGGTCCATCCATGAATTATATTGGTCATTCTAAGCTTCTATAATGACTGTAATCTTTTTTCTAGTATCATATATGCCCATAACAGGAACTGCAAAGCAATGCAAGCACGATAAGGCTGTTTCAAACGATGAGGTATCTCCATAGGTCGCTAACTTCTGGTTCAAAATCTGACAGAACACATGAGCCGGGGAGCACGCTACGTAATATGTTTGGGAATGTGTTCTGAGCCGATTATTGTTTGAAAACTGATGCTCTTACTTTTATTTCAAAATCGATAATCTTCCCTTTTACTCTGATAATATGAATTCATTCTATTTATTATAACGTATTGTTTTGGTTCGAGTTTATAGAGTCGTACACAATATCCCAGACACACGTTCATCCTCGCTCATACAGCTGCTTTTGAGGTCCACAGTTTCACCGAAACCACCCGTCGGGTCGGTCGATGCACCCACTGTGTAGACGCACAGACAATCGTTTCCTCGCTCAGACAATGCCTAAAATTTACTCGTACGTTCCCTGCAATGAACAGCCGCACTTCCCGCACCTTCTTGCAACACGTGCAAGAAGCTTCAAGTTCGATCCCCCATTGAGGTCAACATCACTGAACATTTCACCCCCCGCCAGGACCCAGCAGTCCGCCGTCCGGAGCGTCGTGCTCGGCAGTGTCCCCCACACGGATCAGGGTCACGTGGTCCCCCCCGTCACGGGAGAAGGCGAATGGTGTCATTGTTGGGTACAGGGTCCGCTACGAGCCTGCCGCACAGCAGGGTGAGTTGTGTGGCTGCACAGCAGGGTGAGTTGTGGGGCTGCACAGCAGGGTGAGTTGTGTGGCTGCACAGCAGGGTGAGTTGTGTGGCTGCACAGGGTAAGTTGTGTGTGTAACCACACCCGCCGCACAGCCCATCATGTGGCTCACGTTGTCGCCTGGTGAGTTTAACTCACATCAACGAAGTGTCATCGTTTGAGGACAGCTGGAAAATATTCAATATATGGAAATTATATTAGATAACGCAATTTCAGTGCACCTACATGATTTATGAATCTCGAGTATAAGTTATTAGAACCAATATATGCACAAAAGACATTTTAAAGGGTATAAATTCATGCAAAAGTAACGAAAAAAATGACGAACTTCTCTTAAATTGGGTTTTAAACAACTTCCACATAATTAGTGAGGAGTACGTAGCATAGCACCAGCACACCAGTAAAGTTACTGACTCAGATCGATCAGATGAAGTTGGAAGCCCGGCATCACTATTGGAGTGAGCGCATGGAAACGATTCGTAAAATCATCACGAGAGCCTTGAACTAGCCTTGCCCAGCCCCGTGTGTTGCATGCCCATCCACATCAGGGATCACGTAATTGGATGATGCCCATCCACATCAGGGATCCTGCGATTAGGCGATGCCCATCTATATCAGGGATCCTGCGATTAGGCGATGCCCATCCACATCAGGGATCCTGCGATTAGGTGATGCCCATCCACATCAGAGATCTCGCAATTGGGTGATGCCCATCCCCATCGGGGATCCCGCAATTGAGTGATGCCCATCCCCATCAGGGATCCTGCAATTGGGTGTTGCCCATCCACATCAGGGATCCCGCAATTGGGTGATGCCCATCCCCATCAGGGATCCCGCGATTGGGTGATGCCCATCCACATCAGGGATCCCGCAATTGGGTGAAAAACAGCGGCACTTCCTCTTCAAATCTAGACAACTACCGGACGTCCAAGCGTCTGTAATGTGTATTTTTCAATTTTTCATCGCGAGAGCCACCATGCACGCATATGATAGCACTGGGCTAAGAATAATGTAAAGATATCCAACCGCAATTATTAGTGCGTGTATTTGGGCGACAAAACATTTGATTAAGCTTATAATCTCCCAACGTTGCTGCATGCTGCTCCTCATAACTCTTCCGCTTTCAGAGAGATGGAGCACGTCATCAATGCCCGGAACTCCCCGCCAGAACAACTCGATCGTTTCGGTGAACGTTCAGAACACGACCGCCCTCCTGGACGGGCTGGCTGCCTGGACCAACTACAGCGTGCGAGTGTCGGCAGCCACAGCGGCGGGCCACAGCAAGTTCTCGGCACCTCTTCTGTGCGCCACCAGGGAGGGAGGTGAGAGCTGCTTCTGTGTACACACCATCCAGTCTTGAGAGTAGAGCTGCTTNCGAGATATCTCGTGGCCGTGGTTGTTGCATTCACACGGTGGCTGTCGGTTACACGCAGTGTGAGCGCACCTTGTCCGGGTTATTCGTTAGGGGGTCAAAGCTTCAACGCCCAAGAGGCCCACATGTTTCTTGCTTCATATTGATGTTGCTATTTTTCAATGAAAAGTAAAATGCAGCCTTATTACGAGTATGTGCAAGGCTCTAGCTAGTTTTTCGAACAAAGGTAAGTGTAGTCTTGGTGCCAAAATAATTTGATGGATAAAAGAATAAATGCTTGAATACCCAAACAGACTTTCACCCGCACTCACGCAACTTGTTTCGAACCAATTCATGTAGACTTATCGTACAATTTTAGATTAAGTTAACGCTTGGGATAAGCCCATTTTGAGAGAGGAGTTCAGAAATACATATTTGTCTATAATTGGAATAAAATATTCACGCATGAGAATGTAAACTTGTCGCTCGAGTTCTGCGAACAGAAGAATTTTCACTGGGAAGATTTTTTTGTGGTTTCATCAAAATTTTACAACCAATGCCTCGTGTGGAATGAGCAATGTAAAATTATAAAATTCAAAGCTTTGCAAGGGAAGTAAGAATAGTACGTGAGTTCAAAGCGAACATGGCGTGATGCATGGGACCAATCGCAATGCCTTGACCACTTCCGGCTTGTGATGAGGTCCCCATCCCCCTCCCCTTTCTTGCGTGAGGCGGTGCTCAAGCCCCCGACTGGTGCCTACCTTTGTTTCAGTGCCAGACGCCCCTGGCCGTATCCGCGCTGTGGCGTTTGACCGCGACACCGCCGCAGTGAGCTGGTCTGTGCCTCGGCAGCCCCGCGGTCGCCTCACCAGCTACACTGTCCACTGGGAGGCGGACAGTGGACGGCAGGAGGACGGCGGACAGCATCCAGTGGACGGCAGCACCCAGCACTACAAGATACAGGGCCTCCCCGCCCACAAGCCCATTAAGGTGATCTTTAAAAGAAAGTTTCCCATGTCACAATCTATTCTTTAAAGCCTCAAGTGCAAGGGGCTCATAATGCGGTTATGGATCGTATTAAAGGCACCATTAACGAGTTCTTTAAAAGAAAATTTCCCCTGTTGCAATACATGATTCAGGATTTCAAGTATAGATGGTTCAATCAAAAACCTTATGTTTCCAATGAACGTATAATTTTACTTCTAATCGCTTGAATAAACAACTAATATTTCTCATCAGTCATATGTGAACCATTAGAATACAAGGGTTAAATTCATTGACGAGCTTATCAGAACCTGAGTAATGAGTAATATATGTTTACATATGTTTGTTGCCAGCAAGTTTGTGACTTACTGGTCTCAGCACGGGGGACCATTTTAAAACTCCAGAAGAAGAAGACATGTATTTATTTCAATAACACACACACGTGCCAAAAGTTAAACATGTTTAATAGGATCTGAGGTATGAAAAGTTTGATAACACTTATATTCAATATATACTGGGAGGAAATATAGGACGGAAGACAGATTGCTTGGAGTGTCGACACCGTCGCTCTGCGCGCGGTGGGAGTGGGCGCAGAAGAGGGACGCGGTTGCTACGTAGCGTTGAGTTGTTTAATTAAAAATTTATTGCAGGTTTGGGTGCGCGCAGCGACGGCAGCAGGACACAGCAACAACAGCCCCACAGCCACGCTCACCCTCACAGGACGAGGTCCGTCTGGGCTAGACCAGCTATTTTGGTCTTTTAATCTTTAATTCGAAGGAGCTGTCTGGTTTGGTAGAAAAGGTCTTCCCTGTGTAAATTGTATTCCAATTCTAACAAATAAATTTATAAAAGGGTCTCTGTTTAAATTTAAAGATCGCCTGAACTCTACTCTGAAATCATTTATAGATATTGTTGCCCACTGTGCGGGTCGGATTATGTTGCCAATTGTGTAGGTCGGATGATGTTGGATGTTCACAACATAATCTTAGAACTCAATTCCACGACTGCGCAGGCCGGTCTCCTAGGACAGGTGCAATTCTAGCTAGCCCTCCTTCTTCATTAGTCAGACAACACGTTTACAAACGTGATGTCAAAATATCAGGATCAGATTTTTAATTTTGAGTTTTGCCTCTAAATCCTATGTCATTAGTTTGAATATATTAGAGTCTTTACACATTCCACAACGTAAACCAAAATTGAACAATACGCAATCGTCCCATCCTCTTAAACTTGTGTCATAGGCTTATGCTTTTTATTTACTTTATTCTTGCATTTGATATGCACATATAATTATTTTTATTTATGTTCTTCCATACTTTGGTAACTCCTATTTTGTTTCATATCTTTCTGAAATTTTACAGCTGCTGAGAATGGCTTCAGATGTAGCCGAAAAGTTCAATTTTATGAAATGACTGCAACAGTAAAAAATGTCTTTTAAAAGTATTTTCTTTGCCATAATTCTTATAGTAAGATTATCTAAGGATCTGGAACCTAACCTAGTGAAACATTCTGGTAATTATATGTTCTTTGAACTTCCTGTGAGCTATGTCCCAAAGTAGAGCTCAGAATTTTCAAAATGTATCTAAAATAGAATTGTGCAAGTACTAATGTCCAGGCACTATATATACCTGTATAATGGTGCAGAGCAGGTAGCTGACCGGAAATAGAGTATATCTAATAAGATCATCACACACAGCATAGGAGACCATGTGTTGGTTAGGAAGTTTAACACTTTGCCTCCGGACTGGGCCATATATGGTACACAGGATCATCTAACCTAACCTAATGTAACCAACGCACAATCATGTATAAATACAAATTTGCAAGTTTTCATCAAATTCGTCTTAATCAATCGCAGAAGCTAGTTATGATTAGAAAGAAAATTAATAGGGTAACAATTTGTTAAACCAAAAGCTATCATTTTTGAATTCACAGCAGAGATATTTGTCGGCATGTCACTTTACCTGCGTGGAGAATCGTAGCCAAAGTGTTAAGAGAAAGTAAAGCTTACAGATAGAGCATGATTCTCCAGTTGCTTGCCTCGACAACGAAACAGTCGAAAATAGACGCTGGGAGTTCACAGTATATATACCAGGGAAGGTTTAACGAAAAAACCTCGTGCTTAGTCAAACGCAGTGCAGTGCGTGGGGCTAGCTGTAGGGGGGCTTTTGCCTAAGTCTGTATGCATTCCTAATTTGTACCGAACCTAAACACCCTGCAATATTGCTGCACTTTCAAGTTTTGGTACAATGAACATCAACCGAGACTAAAATGACTCGTGCAGTGGGGGCAGGGGTGTGGTCAGTGGGGGGCAACGTGAGCGCCCCCTGGAGGACAGACGTAGTCCTGGGGTGCCGCACCGCAGGACGCCCCCCACCTGGGGTCGTCTGGACGCACGACGGCCAGCAACTTGCTTCCAGCGCTGGGTCTGGACCGTCCAGCTCGACTCGAGTCAGGTGACAGCGTCTACACAGACCTCTCGTCTCTCCTTTAGATCTTTACTTTGGTTGCGCAGGTGTCTTGTGTAGTTTCTTGGTCAGACAATAATTGAATACACGATTTAATTCAAAGTCCTTCTTTCAAAGAGTTATTTTACATCATTTTCTTAATGGCACAACCCATTTCTTCCTTTTTGATCGTTGAAGGGTTAACCACCAAAAGGACATGCATGATCTTTTCTAAGAAATTGAAATTAACCTTGTTGCTTCATAGGGTTGCTCTTAGTTTGTTGTAAAAAGCTAAATGCAGTCTTATTGCATGCGTGCATAACGCTGTAGCTAGGTTTTAAGAATAAACTAAATGTAGCCTGGTCGTAAAAAAAATTTGGTCTTTAAACGGTTAATTAAAAAATGTGTGGAGTATTAGGTTTCCCAGACGCTCTTACCCAGCGCGTGTTGACCGTCTCTGCCCAAAATCTGGCCGTGAACAGCTGATGTGTGTAGGCTGGGGCTCCCAGAAAACAAATCTGGAGTTAACCGTCTCAATGAAAGTTTTCTGAAGAAGTTAGAATTTTTTAAATATACGGTTCTACTGAAAATGTCTGATGAAGTACATGATAGCAAGAACAGCAGCAATGAGAACACGTGGTTGCCACCTGAACTTAGAAAGCGGTCTTAGTCGCTTGAAATGCGGGATAGAAAAAGTTGTCAGTAATACATACATTAGTCAGTTTAGGCTCTACATTATGCGCTTGAATTTTGTGGATAAACTTCAACCCATTAACAAGACTGTTAATAAATTCCTAGTGTTAATTTACGTTATTTACTATGTTGTTCAGAAACCATTCAATACAGTATTCGCTTAGCTAATTTAAAATTCCTAGTTATTTAGCTGTCGGACAACCCTGAGATGCTCTTCGGAGTTGTTCTTGACACATGGTAATCACCAAGATTTATTGATGTTCTTGTGCTTATCCTGTTTTGCTAAACGTAAGCTTAGAACCAAACTTCAATCGAGCAAACAGCAAGTTTATATACAGTAATATAACTTGGATGTCACGCTTTGATTTATATCCAAACTCTTTACTTGTAGGGTAAAACTTGGACGAAAAATTCATGTCGAATTCGTTCAAGCTCTGAAGTCTCCTGATGGACACGTGCGTCACGTGGTCGAGCCTGGCGGGCTGGTGCGATGCACACTTAGCGCAGATCGGTTGATCTCGGGCATTCTGAGCACCGCCAAGGCATCGAAAACAGTTTTTGTCAGAGACCCCTTCTTTTGTAACGGGACCTTTGAAATGATCGTCCTTCGCATATCAGGGGGAAATACCACGAAACACTCCAGACGTGCGTAACGTGACGTAATTTTACCGTCATTGTGCAGGTGGACGTTAGCGGAGAACCACACCCTGCGCCTGCTGAGCGTAGAGAGAGGCGACAGCGGCAGCTACCGCTGCACGGCAGCTAACGAGTACAGCAGCGACTCTGTAGAGTATCGCCTCCTCGTCATGGGTGTGTTGAAAACTTTCACTGTTTACTATCTCAAGCTGGGCTTGAAACTGAAGTTACGCCTCACTGTCCGAGGTATCTTGAGAGCTTTCAATGTTTACCATGGGAAATTGAGCTTAAAAACTAAAGTTAGGCCTCACTGCCATATGAATCTTGAGAGCTGTCAGTGTTTACCTTGGGAAACTGGGCTTAAAAACTGAAATTACGCCTCATCTTCATGGGTATGTGAAAAATTACGCTGAGTACTACTTGCAGCTGGGTTTTGTGTTCGGGACTTGAGGTTACTGCTACTCTTCTCATGTTGTTGAAATAATGAATCTTTCATTAATGCGCAGTTCAGTATCTTTCAAACATTTTTTTTGACAAATCTCATTTTGTAAAATGAGTATAACTGTTAGTCTCAACAATTTGACAGGCGTAGATCATAGGGACAGATTATTTCCGATCGTGTTATGCTTCTAACGTTCAACGAATATTTGAAAGTTTTGAATGGAATCTGAAATCACTAGGTGACGCCTAAATGGTGAAAACTTGAAAAATGATGCTGATCTGTTCACGAGGAATTTAATTGGAAATCAGTTTGTAAAAATTGCAAAGGATATTATGTCCAGTATGATTTGCATGAAGGATTAACTTAAATCATTAAATATTCGCGAATAAAACTACAATTTTATCATTTTCCATGCTTCGTTTCAAGTCACTGGACAACCCCGAGTTTCTCTTAAAAGTTTGTGGCAATCCCGAGTCTGATCCGATGCCAGGGTTGCTCTCACGTTAAAAATTTCTACGTCCATTTTTTTTTCTGCTGAAAGGTGTAGCTGCACATATAGTTTACGACAATGTAGTCAAGTGCAACAGTGGCAGAGGCCGCTGCTTCCAGTCTTGCTTCAGTTGATGCCTCATTTAACAACAGGAGTAATTCATCACAGTTTGAAAATCGATGCTGTTCACTGGCTCGAAATAGAAAATGAAGTTCTTAAGAAATTATTAGTACCAAGAGGCCGCTGATTGAGGAATAACGAAAGAATATTAGATTTACTGCCACTTTAAGCTCACATTAGGGTCTCCTGCCCGTAGACTCTAAATCATTTTGTAATTTTAGAGTCTGCAGTGACGGTATTGAACATCTGTGTATTGATGCTGTTACTTTAATCTTATGCGCTAGGCTCAAAATCCCTTGGACGACAGCTTGTAAAGCTGAGGATAAGGAAGACCGCTCCACCGTCGAGTTAATCTAGGGTAGATTTTTCCAACCCTTCATCGGATGTTAATTCCCTTGACAGGAATGTTTTCGCTGGTAATTACGCTGATGAAATTGGAAGTATTTTGACGTTCGTTTCAGTGCCACCTGCGCCGCCGTCCCTTCACGTCACCATGACGACCTCGTCGTCAGTGCGCCTGCAGTGGAGGGTGCACGACGACGGGGACTCGCCCGTGCAGGGGGCAGCGCTCTACTACAGGTGCCGTGTACTATAGGGTGGAGAGAGGGAAAGGGGAGTGTAGGCGAGGGGAGGGGGTGGTAGGCCGAAATTTGTGGTCATAATTAGGGATGCAACGTGGTCACTTTTGAGAAGAGCTTTTTGTGTGGAGGATAACAGTGAAATGTTTAAACTTGATGGGATTCCCTGAAGTCGTTAGAGGACCTCGGCTCGTGACACACAGTAAAGCATTGTAAGAATGTCGAGTTCAACCATCTTTTTATAGAAAAGCGGGATCAAAACCGCTACTTTTTAGAAGAAAAGCTCTACTGAGCGGCCACTAAATCAAATGAAAAGCCTTAATATAATTATTTCAGTGATTAATTTAAGTGGTCTAAGCTAAATGAACCTTGATCTTTCATTTACATTTGTAATTACTTTTCCTGCGCAACTTATGTCCTCGAGAGTACCGCAATTCAATCAAGCTATAATGCACAAAATACTTCAGAATTATGAGTAACACTGAATTCAAAATGTGGAGGTCAGAAAACGATGCCGAGTTTTGTGCCTTACTGAGTTTCTATCTGTTTTCTACAAACATTATCATATCATTAAAAGATGTTCTGCAGAACATCATTCAACTTCAAAAATGGTGTTATGAATGACTAATTTTAAAGCTTGAGCTGTTGAGTGACAGTCAATGAATAATGCGATACCCTTTAATATTATGCCGAATTCAGGGAATGTAGGATAACATTTTATCCCCCTAAAGTGTTCCACATCTCAATGAAGAGAAACCACAAGTAACCCTTTAAGGTCGGAATTCATTTTTCGCAGTAAACTATCCTGTTTCTTCGTGTGATTTTGCGTGTTTGAATAAATATTTAAGCGAAAAAAACATGAGTGGGTAAATTTATCAGGTGCTTAAGACTAATTTAACGCCGTTGAAGTAATGCTAGGGTAATGTAGACGTCCAATTAACAGTTGTACTGCTAGTTGGACTGCTTGAAATTGAGCTTTATGATCTCGTCATTCGAGGTCATAAAGCTTAACTGATAGGTGTCATCAGTGGAGGAAGAAAGCACTAGCTCGTCGCCAGAATAGCAATTTTACTAGTGCCTAGTATGTTAGTGAATTGTGGCTCATCGATGAGTACAGTACGTAGGGTGCCTAAATTCCTGGAGAGCAAACGGTAGTCACAAGCCAGTCCAAGGATTTGGTACAATTTGAGACCGTTGAGTAGTGAGGTCGGGTACAAATTCTTCAACTACTGTCCATACTTAAAAAAAACTCTCATAGAATAGGGCCTTCATGAATTGACGTTTCGTGATATGTGACCCATAGCCTGAGTATTTTGCTCCTAGAGATAAAAATAATTCGTTCGGGGAAACTTGATGACCCTTTAAGGATCGATTCCTGTAAGCCCTTAAACAGGTCAATGAGTCCTTAAGGCGTTACAGCGTTGAGGACTCGTAAATGAAGACACTTTACTATACACACATGTTGTCAGGACAGACCACCGGGACACAGCAGGGTTGTTAAGACCAAGCAACCATATTTTAAGGATTTGTGCTATGAAATTTGTTACAAAACGTGTTAATGATCTGTGAGTCACTACGCTCTCCTGTACACACATGTGCTCAAGACCGACCACGGAGACGCCGAAGAGTTAGCAGGACCAGGCAATGAAGTGTTAAGGGTTCGTGTTAATAAACGTGTTAAGAAACATATTAAAGCATTCATGAATTACTACCCTGTACTGTACACAAACGTGCTCAGGACGGACCACGGCGACACTGAAGAGCTGTCAGTCCAGGACGAGATGGTGACGGTGCGCGGGCTGTCGTGCGGCACTCGGTATCACCTCTACATGACCTGCCGCAACTCCGTCGGTGAGGGCTCACTGTCAGCTGCATTTTCGCTCCATATTATGTAGAAGAACGAGTGGGTCAAAGCGACCCGTTTCGGGATTTCAAATCCCCATACCCAGCATCATGGAAGTTTTTTCTTCTCGGATTTATTTGCTCCCATTCTAATTCATTTGTACAGCAAGAAAGTATCAATTTTTTGAAGATATAGCTATTTTTTAATTACATTACGGTCATTCGAAGCATTTCCCTTATCCTTTCATTCACCCTTTCATTTTATCATTTCCTTTTAAACTTTCTTTTATCCTTTCCTTTTATCCTTTTTTTGGAACATTTGCTTTATCCTTTTCTTTCTCAACCTTTTTTCCCAAACATTCCATGTTTCCTCATTCAAAACTCCGGGACTTATAACAACTCAGCTTTGCCCGCTGGCAGGCAGCAGCGACTCGTCGGAAGTGGTGCAGGTGACCACGAAGGGAGGGCCTCCCGTCGCTCCCCCAGAGTTCCAGTTCATCACCCAGAACGGGTCGCAGGCCACCCTGTACCTCAGCTTCTGGCAGTCCGGCGGGTGTGCTATCACCCGTTTTGTCGTCGAGCGCAAGCTGGGAGATGCGCCCTGGAGTACGGGTGAGGGGGCCAGGGCACGAGTTTGTGTTCTTTAAAGCCTGTTTGGTGGCAGGAAGTTGGAGGTGGGGGTTGTTGATGAAGCTCTCTTATTTGCGAGTGTGTGTAGCCAGCCCATGTGAGTGATAGTAAGTCATGTGACGCTTATTTCGGGGCTATAGTAAGTTCTCTGAAGCCTTTTTTAGAGCTAATAAATTTTCTAAAACTCATACAAGTACTAGTAAGTTCTCTGAAGTCTATTCGAGTGTTAGTAAGTTCTTTGAAGCCTATGTGAGTATTAGTAAGTTCTCAAAAGTCTAGTTGAGTACTAGTACATTCTCAGAAGCCTATGTGAGTATTAGTAAGTTCTCCGAAGCGCATTTGAGTAGCAGTGTAGTAAGTAGAGGAAATGTTTCATTTCTTAGCTCTATTATATGCGAGTTTCTAGGCCAGGGCAACCATCAGGAGCCTCATCGCTCACCTAACCCAGTTCGGCGCGTGAACTGAGCGTATGTTGTCTCAATGGACAAGCTGAAAATGGACCAGGGAAGTATTAGTTGTGGTGGTGCGTGAGGTGGGTGATAGTGTACAGTTTTACGCTTGGAGTGGGCGTGAAAATTCGGTGGAAATACATGGAGTGAAGATTTCAAGAATGAATGTGCCTTTTTAATGAATCTCTTTTGAAGCAGGACTTATAGAGCGAAGTCGTTATTATAAATTCGACTCAGAGCAACAACGTGAAATAAATTCTGCGTATTAATAAACTGTATAGAAATTGGCTACATTACTTACCGACGTTCAGGGAAACTAGTATAGAACATAATGGCAAGTTTATATAGCGCACGGAATAAGTGCGTATAGGAATCTTTCTAGAGGCGAGAATGTAGTTTGAATACAGCTGTAGGAGTCGGAATCTCGACTGAAATAGTTGTAGGCATACTTAAATTCTGAAGTCTGATACAGGGATTTGCATCGCTATAATAACTTTAAAGTTAAAATCCGTATAGTTTATTGGGGAACAGGGAACCTCTAAACAGCATTTTGTGCATATTAAAGACGCTTCAAAGTTTGTGTTTAATGTCAATATTTTAATTCTGATACGTAGAAAACTCTCTTTAAAGTCTCCGAAGAAACTACTGAAGCTCAAGAGTGTGTCAACCT
>VOMN01122174.1:0-27629 GCA_014899125.1 Orchestia grillus
CAACCCAGCCTAGCACAACCCAGCCTAGCACAACCCAGCCTAACCTGAACGGAAGGAAGCACAGGAGCGGGACAGAGGTTTTGTAATATTAACTTATCATTTCATCTTATCGAAAAGAATTCGAAATTAGGTTTCCGACATTCACGAAAAAATTCCCATTCAATGACACTAAACTGAAAGCTGTGCAATGCAGAGGACGCTCTGTGCAGTCGGCCGCAGTAAAGAAAATATTAAACTGTACATACACAGAATTCACTTGAATATAAATATTCCATTTCTTCAATTCACTTCATAAGGGGATCTTATTCTGTACTACAATAAGTTGAACTTATTTAATTTCAAATTCTGATACACCAAAAACCAACAAAAATTCACAAAGGATTTTCTCAAGTTTAGAGCAAAAAATGAAAAATCAGTAACGTCATTTGCCAGCGCGTCAGGGCATAACGAGCTCCCCCATGGATATTGCTTAAAAATTTGTTTGTCCCTCATCACAACCTATGCCATCAACTGACTTATAAACGACGCTTTCATTTTGAAACTGAAAATGTCACGCCAGACTTCAATGAATACTCGACTCGTTTCCTACATGCACTGATGCATCACGAGAACGCTGACTTAAGGTAAAATTCATTGATGCAATCACTTCATTTGCAGCTCACCTTAGTAGATGACGATTATTCGTTGTGCCGCTCTCCACCCACAAAATAGAGCGATACTAACTTTTTCTCTCAGGTCAGCTGCGGCAAGACCGGAATCCACTTTTAAACTCGACACCAATTCTGACGTGCCGCCGAAAGCTTATTGCAAGTTTAGTCTTGGTACATACAAAGGGAAAATTTCGTTGTCGCTCCAGAAGAGCTTAAAGTTTTAATTTTCATTCGTTTTGGGATGAGAAATTACTCAATCATTCACAGATGTTCTCTGTAGGAATTCAAGGAAGAATCTCATTTTGAAGTTTCTTTATAAAACTTCATAAATATTTTCTGCTAGTAAAGTGTGTTGTGGTCCTTCATTTATTTATTGAAACAATTAAGCCATGGAGTTTTATTAGCTCATATATTTCTTAGATTATTATTATATAATATTACATGTTTTTGATTAAGGTTTGGCTGTGAAGATTTAAATTTTCAACGAGCTTTAACGAGTTTAAAATTGTACTTTAATGAGCTGTAAGGAGTTAACTAGCATTCAAATTAGTTTATGAACGAGTAACATATTTTGAAAAAATGGGCGTTTGTGTACAAACCAATAATTGAGCCATATTAAATAATTTGTTGTCTTCTACATGGTTTTTTGATGCTTTTACTTACTCATCCAATCATCAGTGAAGTGAAGCGGTGCTAAATTGACTTTTGAAAGGTGGAATAGAACCATAATACCAACAGACAAAAAAATGTTGCATTTCTACGAATGAAGCTCTTCAACCAAAGTCTACTATCATATAAGGAGACCTGGTGTATAACATAATCAAATTTAAACAACGTATGTATAACATTTTGCAAGTCCAGGTTTACAGGTTAGCCATTTCGGTGTTACTAAAATTAAGATAGAAGGTTTCATATTGCACTGCAAGGGCCTGATCAACAAGATGGCCAACTTTGCGACTATTTTGCACCATTTAAATTTGCTACATTGCCATCGATACAACTCTGCAACAGCATTATCTGAAACTAACCCTTCGCCATTTTGACATGCTTTTGTACCATTATATTATGCTTCTGTGCCATTCTGATATGCTTTTGCGTCATTCTGATATGCTTTTGTGCCAATCTAATTTGCAATGTCACAATCTGCTCCAGCATTATCTGAAGCCGGCTGTGGACCATCTCTAGCTAAAGTGATCGCTATACAATTGCAACATCAAAAGTCTCATACACAATAATTCTCAAACTGCATTTCAGTCAAGGATCAGTGGTCGCTTAAAGATGCTACTTTAAACATCGTTATAATTTTTACGCCATGAGAGAAAACAAAACGAAATCCTCCGATTCCCAATGATACCTTCGATGTGATAAAGCTTGATAATTTCCTAGCAACATCACAAGGGTATCACAAAATGAAAGAAAATTTCCCTTTAGTCTTGTTCGTGGGTCAAGACCTCAATTTCTAATTTCTTTGTAACCAAATAAAACGAGAAAAATGTTAGGGCTAAAAATTTACCTTCGTGGTGAGGTCAACCAATTTTCAAAGTTCCTCTACTTAAATATAGCATCGGCTAGTAATAAATGTGATACAAAGTTGCTCTTCATAAATATAGTACTGGCCAGTAATAAATGTGATACAAGCTTCATGATACATGAACAAAGTTTGATTAAAATTATAGGATTTTTCACCGTTCAGCCATAGAAGGAGTTAGGAAGTAGCGCTCAATTGCCATGAATAAAAATTCCGTAGCAAGGCGCAATTACGGGGCGGTTTGTCCAGGGTAAGGCGTCCAAGTTTCCACTTCTGTCATCCTTATTTTCCGTACAAAAAAACAAGAAAAACAATTCCAGAACCTATTTTTCATCACGCGTGTTGGTATCGTGATTGTAAAATACTTGTGAATAATCGACTATAATATTTCATAAATTATGTAATTGTATCAATTAAATGGTTAGTGACAGCTAGTGTAGGATTTTTAAATCGGTTTTGTGGTTTTCTTGAATGGCCATTAAAAGTATGAATCAACATGAATAAGAAATCAATGTTGTATGTTTGATTACATACAAACTACCTGTAGTTTCATTTTCAAGTTTCTATACACTAGCTGGCAGGACCCGCGAATAACTCGCTGTTAAAATCATCAAGAGAGGAATTTTATGATCAAGCTGTAGCATAGATACCGCAATGATTTTTGCATTTATTGATGATGTGGCACACATAGCTACATAGTTACATGGGTATTAATATATAAATGCCTGTATGGCTTCAATTGACTTTGACCGCAAAGTGTAAAGGGGACATATTATCTATCCCGTAGGAATGTTCAGCGTAATAGTAATACCCATGGAGTGTCCAGTACAACTTTGTAGAGGATGCTGTTGGGCGTATTTTGGAAGCTTGATTTGCATTTGGTCTCTTTTAACGCGTTACCCACGAATCAACCTCATAACCTCAAAACCAATATTCTTAAAATGTATTTATTCCATTAAACTCATCTTTAATTTGATACTAACATATTTAGTTCTCATTTTATCCTGTTTTAACTTAAACTTTACAATTAACTCCCGAGTATTACTCATAGAGTCCCCATGGCGTGCGGAGGAGGGTCTGCCGGAACAGTTAACGTTTCTGGTTGGAGTCGTCGGAGCGGACGGACGATGTCAAATCCAGACCTCGCGAGGAGCACAGGACGCCACCTTCGGTCCAGGTACAGGCTATAAAACTTCTGTTAATTATTGCGACAACTGTGTACCGGCGACAACTGTGTACGGTAACAAATTGGGAGGAATATCAAGCAGTTTAAGCCCAGTAATTTTGTGTGTTGCACACGAGGGAGAGAAGCAGCAATGACCACATAATACAGTCTTGAGTGGGACTGCCCCCTAAGCCCTTCGTAAAATGTTTTATTTGAATAGAATACTTTCATAAAATATCAGTATAAATCAGCGCCTCTTGCTTTATTCAGGTTTTTTCCCCCTGAGAATTGAATGAAAATAGAAAAGTGGACTAGATATGATAAAAAATAATGTCAAGGTGCACTTGTACGTATAGTGTTATTGTACATCAAAATCAATTGCTATGCCTCACGTATATGCCCCATATATATTTATCTATATAGGTGGATTGTATGGAGGCAGATGTACAAACGTATTTCAGTGCTCAGCCAAGCTTGTGAGCAAAATCTGAAATTCCAAATAAATTTATATCCTACTCAGATGCGTCCTACACGAAATTGGTACCACATCAAATTCAGCAAATTTCCCGTCATTTTACGAAGCTTCCTTGCAAGCGCAAAATGCACGACGTACTCCATAACCTATTTTTGCCCCTCTTTCGAATTCCCAAAACCGAATACAATTACTTCAACATAAACCAAGAGTTTGTTTAAGCGAAAATTCAGCCTCCCAACAGGCAGCCTGCGCCTACTGTTTTTGCTTAGGAAGGATTTAGTGTAAATGTGCCTGCAAGAGAAATTTGCATAATGCATAAAATGATATCGAGTCAGAAAAAAACCTGAGCCGTAGAGGTTTAATATTTTTGAAACACTGCCAGCTAGTGCACCTGAACACGATACAAGATCTGCCAAGACGTCGACAGCAGCAATGTAAAATACCAGTTAGGGTTCAATTTCTGATAGACTGAGAGCTCGTACACCTGAACACGAGGCAATATCTTGCAACACGTGTTAAGTACGTTGTAACAAGAATTATTCAACTTAGAAAATGATAAGAACATTAGAGGATTAACATTCCAGACAGACCGAGAGCTGGTACACCTGAACACGGGACCGGATCTCACGAGAAGTGGACACTAACATTGTAACAAATATTACTTGACTCTGAAAATAGTTTGAGCAGAAGAGAACTAAGACTTCAGGCAGACTGAGAGCTGATACACCTGGACACGGGACCGGATCTCACGAGTGGACACGCACATTGTAACGAATATTACTTGACTCTG
This sequence comes from Orchestia grillus, assembly GCA_014899125.1. Classification (NCBI taxonomy): domain Eukaryota; kingdom Metazoa; phylum Arthropoda; class Malacostraca; order Amphipoda; family Talitridae; genus Orchestia; species Orchestia grillus. The sequence continues at coordinate 4,609 of VOMN01122174.1, forward strand.
AAAATAGTATGAGCAGAAGAGAACCAACATTTCAGGCAAACTGAGAACTGGTCCTCCTGAAGAAGATACAAGACGTGCCCAGACGTGGCACACGTCGATCCAGGCCCACCATGTCTGGCGGACACCTCACGTGCAGTTCGCTCCAGCCTACCTCAGCCCGGGGGCAATCGTGAGGTCTCGTCTGCCTGAGCCGTGGTTTGAGCTGCCGCACGGCGTACTACTGTAATTCTGCCGTATAAACTCCAAGCAAAATTAGTAATGGGTAATTGCGAATGGTAGCAGTTAGAGCATGCCCGCCTCGAGTTCTCGGCAAACACCGAAGCTTCCTTGCAACTTAAATTATTACGTTTTTTATCCGCAGTCGGGGACAAAGATGCTATTTTATTCTAGAAAATGATGGACTACGGTTATTTGTCTCCATTGAAAGCGACCAGACAGTGTTCTTAAAAAGCGAATATGTGCATCAAGTGAACGTGCTACCTGCACGACTAGAGCAACAGTGCAGCAGTCCGTGCCTTTACTGCAGACCATCTCTGTATCGCTGCTGCAATCTCCCTTATCGTGATAAACATCTCTGTAGATGGATTACCTCTGAAATACGCAAAATTACACAGGACTCGTCTCATTCTCGTGTGCGGCCATTAGGCCATGGTTTTATCGCAGCGACATCGTGTATTTCTCGCCGTGATATAATTTGCTACTCGTCACCACGGACAGCCTCCTTCGGTGACTGCTGCTCGAAGCTCCAGTCCCTCCGAAGGCAAAATTGGTTATTGAAAACCATCATGTGAATTCCTGAATAATTCATCTTCAAAAAATAAAGCATAATTTTTGAATTAAAGGGCTAGAATGGGTTTCTTTTGAGTATTCAGTTGAAGTAAATTCATCATGAAATAATAGAGCATGAGCTCCCTGCGCAGTGCCACAGCAGTTCCCATATTTATGTAGAATCGAACTTTTTAATGGTTCAGTTCTTATTTCAGTTCGTACGTAGGATAGCTAAAAATTAAGGCTTCATGATGCGTGTGAGGCATGCCGATATGAGAACCGGACACTAATTTTACAGACTGCCTCCACTCCAGCACTCTAGGCCAACACTCTGCTTTATAGACTGCCTCCACTCCAGCACTCTAGGCCAACGTGTTCTTCTTACAAATTTCAATTGAAAGCCCTCTGAGGGAAATCCTATTCTCGATCGCAGGATCCTAACGTTCGCGGCCAATTTTTTATAATATTTTAGAATTTACTATTCATAAAACCGTTATTGAGCCTAATTTTAGCTTGCTCAAGTTATGTCTTAGAAACAAGAAGAACAATTTTTGAGCCTATTTCCATTATGCTTCCTATTTTTAACTACATGTAAAGTTCTTACCTTTTCCAGCTCCTTTCTCCTTCTAGTAAGTTTTATATCTTGTATTCTAGTTCAATTCAGTTATTTGATCCGAAATTAATCAAATTAATTCTGCCAAAATAAGAAACACATAAAAACCATCGCCTTATTATATGAAGAAATTGTGTCTTAAACATGAATTTTTATATAATTTCAATTGATTTGAGTAATTTAATGTTATTTTTGAATAGTTGAATCATATGACATCCCGCTCCTCCAGAATTACTGCACTCTCAACTTTTCATATTCTCTAACATTTCTTCAATTTCGTTTAAAATAAAAATAAAAATTGTGATTTTATTGGCCTTCATTTTGAGGATGCAGATAAACTCTACATACTGTGTGAGTGAATATTGGCAATGTTCACGGAAAATAATGCAATAATGACCTAAGTTTCACAATATTAGTCTTTTAAATCATATTCTTACATAATAAACACGTATTTTGAATCCCCGTGCTAATGTTTTAAATCGTTTGAACTACGTTCATCTAGCCTGTAATTCTGAGCACGAAAAATAATTAAGTTGGAGCGTGAACGACACGCGCTCAATACGAGTGCGATCGAATATTAGCTAATTCTTGGAGCGAATTGCTTGTTTGGTTTGCACAACACAAACCCTCCATTCCCGCGGTGAAACTGTGCACTATACGTATATCCTGCAGAACAATCACGTGTTAAAATCGCTGAATGATCCTAGTAAAGAAATATATATGAAAAGCGACGCTCTCGATAAGGTCAACACTTGGGAAAACCCAGGCCAAAGTCACTTGATTAAAAGTTCTTTATTCACTTATAGCTGTACATGTTCACAGGTTATGCTATAATTTAGCAGAAATTTCATGGGATTTGTCAGATAAATTGAACCAGGTAAATGTTAATTTCAGTCACAAATCATTTTAATATTAAATCTGCAATGTTTCACGAAGGTTAATAGGTTTCACTTTATTTCTCCGTTTATAGGTTTCGACATACATAACTACATTTAAATCCATAATCGCAGTCACATATCGAATGTCTCTTCTTGCGAGTCATAGTCTCATTCCAAATATTGCATATTTCTACTATCAGTCTCGCTCCAAATACCACTTATCGCTACTCGCAGTCTCATATCTATGTATTGAAATTCACTTTCGCATGTACGCCATACTACTACTGCTCTCACTTCTGAATAATACCACCATTAGTTATAATTATTATTACTCTTCAAGAAGATAAACTCGGTGAGCTTACATATACACTTTTCATTAAACGAGAATCTACGATTTGGCACAACATTTCCAAAGCAAATAACTGTAATAGAGATAATACATACTAAATCAGCAACTTCGGACTCTGTCCGAGTGCTCGTCTTCAGGGAAAAAAATATTTTACAAACGTGCGCGATTATTTGAACCATGTTACTCGTGTTAACAAATTGAGACAGAAAAGCACCTGAATTTTCTTCCTCACTATTCGAGGTGGCCTGAACACACGGCAGAATTTAACGATTCGGCAAAAAGAAGTAAGTAGCAGGTTTAAAATCCAGTATGTTTATTGTCTTTGGGAGTACATACCTTCAGAAATGTAGCAGCCTCTTGTTGAACACGAACCGATTCCCCCAAGCTCTCACAAGCGCGTGATTTATTCCTTACGGAAAGCTCAAGCGCGTGTTTCACTCTTGAGGTCGGTCGATTTGCAAAGCAGATATCGGCATCGCGTCCAAAGCAACCGAGAGAATGTATCCCGAGGTGAGAAAAATGACGACAAGAAGCTCTGAACTACACAGAGCCAGTCTGATCAGTCGCTGAGTCGATAAGCATCAGACAAAGGATGCGTGGTTTTCAAAGCGTTAACTTTATGACTCCGTGTTAATTTAAAGTGAACGTGGTCCGCACATAAGCATCTGGAAAACTCGTCTGCATAACCTTGATTGAATTTCTTTTTTCTTGCTAATTTGTGTAACATATGAGGGTATCTGGAGACTTTCAGCATGTAACCACGAGGAATTCAGGGATTGTTATTCTTGCAAACTCTAAGGTGTAATTTGCCGGGAGGTCCCGACCGTAGGGAAATTAGTTTTATGGTTTACTGTTTATGGTCGTAAACGGTATTTTATGTTCATTCCTGATCTATTTCCCAGATGCAATATATCCAACACAGAGAAACTATCAGGTTGTTACGAAAATGATGGTCGATTTCAGAAATAATATTTTATGGAAAATGAACACCTAAAATGTTTAAATTAGTAAAAATATGAGCCATTAGCATTTATACGTCTCTGCCATCGATCAAAGAGATAATTTATTCCCCATTGATAAAAAATTACACGCTACAATGCAACATAAAGACTGAAAACTAATTCCTCCTCTTGTTTGGGCCTGAGAGTTTTACCATTAAAAAATGAGCATAAGTGCTTAAAACGAATAGCTCCCAGAGGGTGAAAGGTCTGGAGAATATGGAGGATGAGGTAGAATCTCGTATCCCAAGTCAGGGAGTTTTTGCGATTCCTTTCTTGCATGATGTGACCGCGTATTATTGTGCTCCAGAATATTGGGCCACGATGGTTCACAAATAGTGTCGTCCGCAAATGGCATAAAAGAAAAAAGGAAAGAAAGAAAAATCGCTTATTCTGAAATCAGTCAAATATAATGAATATAACGATTGATTTTTCAATTAAAATTACAGCCTTAAAATTAAAATGTGGAAGTCTCGATGAAACTTCTAACTTGGGTCAGTAGGACCACAACCGTGAAATTTTGTGGGGACGTCGGATTGAAACTTTGGATCGTGATTCTTAATTCGTTCTTAGACATGAAAAGTTACGTATAAACCAAAATATCGCGTGATCTTTATGCATGCCTCTTGTTATAATAATTACAATCTAAAGATGGCTCCTTTCAATCTAATTTCTTTCATACATAAGACAGACCGCAAAATGATAACAAAAACGGTGAGCCTAATCTGAATTCTACAGAGCGAGACACCTATGATCTAAATTAGAGTTGTAGTACGACTGAACTTTCACGGATATCTGCCTACTAGTTCTTGTAAAATGTATATTAAAGGTGGGATATGATTAAACGATTGTACTGTACCAACGTTCGCTGTTCGAAAGAAAATATCATTTATTCCAAAGGTAAAGCAAATGACAAATGTGACCCATGATGCGGTTATTCGCTTGGCAATAACTAAAATAAGACCACACTGCGTCAAAAATACTAATCATATCAATACTGCAAACTATGATTTCTAATTTGGTAGCTGAGTGTCTTCGTGCTCTGCGATGTGATAAATAATTATAATCGATAAAACTTAAATTATTGTACAAATTTGTTGAATAATTCATCATACACCGGAAAATCGAAAATTGCATTAAAAGACTTTAAAATGAGATACATAATCCTAAAAACATTACTAAAGATATAAAATGAAATGAATGAAATATCGATCGCCTGGAGTGCAGCTGTGGTGCATTAGATAACGATAGTTTCTCTTACCGTGATTCTTACGATATATTGTGAGTATTTGCAGAGCATATTCATGATACATGTTGTAACAGATGGTGGGAAAGAGTTTCATAGCAAATGATGGCACATATAAATGGAAAAAGTCGGTACTTCACCAAGTTTAAACGCAATGAGATATCGATATTTTATAATAAGGGTGTATTATTTGAAATCTTTAATGGTTTCACGCGTACTTGCACTAGAACGACGTTAGATGCTCAAAAAAACGAAACGCGTATTCTGAGGCAGCAGTCTTAGCCGGTTTTTAAATGTTCTCTTCATGATCACAGCTCAAATATGATAGAATTAAAGATACTAAGGGAAAATTTCACATTTAAAATTGTAAACATGAACATATACCAACACATACATACATTGATGCGTATGTGATTGCTGTGATTGCTGAGACGCGAAATGACGAAACAGTTTTTCCTTGAAATCTTTCGTGACCGGATATTTTTTGCTGCTGAGAGAGATTGCCCCCTAGCATGGCTCTGGAGATTGACGGAGCATCTTGTTCTTTCGGATGAACGGTAGCTCAGTAAGACATTTCTCCTATTTAGTTTTTTGTTCGCAAGGTTGGGAGGCAGAAATTTTACAATTGTTGCATTGCGCTGAGGGAGGAATAAAGAGAGAACATCGCGCTTTTCAAACGAAAAATCTTTGCTGCATAGGGTTCGGCTCAGTTTTTTTAGGAGAGGGGTTGCATGATCACATTTCTTAAAATTACCGTTACAAACAACCTTGGCAGCGAAATTCATGCATTTCTGTAACTCTTCCTGGAGAGATTTAAGTATATCTCCTCACAACAGACTTCACTAGTCAAAGCATGATAACACTAGAGATTGAATGGCTAACATATGTCTTTTTAATTACATTCTTTATTAAGGGCTTATATTCTTCAAGAATGTTCAAGAATGTTTTCTGTGTGCCGCAATTTGAAAAAATTAGAGAAAACATTTTAATTGATTATCAGGTATGAGACATTTACCTAAAACATCCCGAGAACATTATGCTAAAACGGCATTTCAAAACGCAAAACACTGAGACCGGCCATCATTTTTGTAATAACCAAGTTCCATTTAGGTACTTCAACATCTCTAAATGTTATTTGGAGGTTCAACAAGCACACTGTATACCCATTCACAAAAATCGATTATGGAATTTTTCAATTTTCAGAGCTGTCCATTAATATTTTTGCTAATGTTGTAACAAAGGCGTGTGTGCGTCTATTTGTCTTAGCTGGAGTTCGTACAAAAATACTAGCCCATTTTCTGCGTGAGTGATTTCTTCCGTCATCGAAAACGCTCATCAGAGACGCGACTGAGATCAGCTGTGAGAATGACACGCGAATGACGTGGGACTTAAAGGATCAGTCCCATGCAGCGACAGAGTTAAGAATCTGTGCTGCCCAGGTTCAATAGAAGCCATATGTCGCTTCCGCGGTCGATATGTGTACGTACAGCTTTCAGCTATATGTACAACTGAAAAATCATCATTTCTCAGTTGCTTTTATTTACAAATAATTTAGCAGCTTTTAAGTCGTACAGCTTTCAGCTATATGTACAACTCTGAAACCATCATTTCTCAGTTACTTTTATTTACAAATAATTTAGCAGCCTTGCGTAAGCATTTCGGTGAACGCTTGGGTACACGGCGCCGGTGTTAGTTTTGCGACGCTGCTTCTCAGCTTGGGAAATGGGCTCTCATAAATGAAGGATGTTCCCAGTCTAACTTTTTCGACGGGGCATCTATAATTATCCATCATTTTGTCCACCCAAACATGTCGAGTATTTCAAAAGTTTGCCGATGGGGCGACGACAAAGTCAGACTGAATTACCGCGCTCCAAACGGCCACCCTTTCCCTGAGCCCTGCTGTTTGTTCCGGGTAATTATTACGCATCTCTCAAGTGATCAATACATTACAAATTCAATGAAAAATGGAATGATGAAACCAAATTGGATTGAGCTACTATGATTATTCAAAATTGTCACTTAAATTTTATTTCAATCTGCAGCCATTGATAATTCAATACTTTAACTAGATAGTGGATTCTTATTTAATCAATGATAATTCACCATCTTACAAGCGTTTGACGTGACCAAATGCTGCTGAATACATAATAATATATTAAAAAGATTAGGTACCTATGCCCAAAAAATATTTATAAAAAAGCTAAGATTTCTGAGGCCGGAAGGCAGCATTTGAATGAATGATACGAAATCACTCGAAATATCTCTTCGGATTTTCATTTTAGAAAGCGGCCTATGCTTCGTTAACTAGCCGATCTGTTGGCAACCCTCCATTACTCTCATTAACGATGTTCTGTGAATTCTTTTCTTAATACATTCCGTTTATTTAAGGTGCCGATTAAAGCAATCTTTAAAGAATCTTTCACTGAAAATAATGGTGTCTTTGCTAAACATCTTTTGCGCAACGAAAATTTTATGAGCGGTCATTCTTCTGACTTGAGGTACTACTGAGAAAAATTCAGGGTCATGTATATTTTTCATGCATGTGAGTCGTCGACTCATGAATATCCAAGAAGAAAGTTCAACGACCAAGTTAGATGAAATTAGCGACCAAGTCTTGGCCGCCGACGGTCACATCATAGCTTGTAAGATTTACTGCTCCAGCAGCTTGGTCTTTCCAGAACTATTGGCATGTATTCGGCATCCTAGTTTTTTCAGAACTATTGACTTGTATTCGGCATCCTAGTTTTTTCAGAACTATTGGCTTGTATTCGGCATCCTAGTCTTTCCAGAACTATTGACTTGTATTCGGCATCCTAGTTTTACCCGAATTATTAGCTTGTATTCGGCATCCTAGTCTTTCCAAACTCATTCGGCCGTATTCTGCACCCCGGTTTGCCCAAAGTTCCAGTATCTCAGTGGGGCCACCGTCGACGCAGGAGCTCCGGCACCATTCGACTATAACTCATCAGGTCCAGACACCAGAGCACCAAGATTCGTCACTCTCTATCACGGCCAAGCGCCTTCTAGTCTTTTACAGACTGGTTTAAATTAACCCACCCATCGTGGGATCGGTAAATCACACAGTAATAATTGAAAGCTAAATGATTTGCCTAATAATACCAAATCTTCAGTCAATAACATCCTCCGAGTTGCAGTTTCAAAGTTCGTTTTTGTCGTAAGAGTGAACACAATAAGTTCTCTCAGCCGGAGGGCCAAACGAGTGCTCGCAACAGCAGCCAGTTTCCGTTCGAGCGGCTGCAGTAGGCTAAAATTATTCGGATGTCTCCAGGCTACACAGCCGACGCCCGGCCGGTGTGTGGTGTTAGCAGTACTGATGAGTCAAATTTTTCACGGGTGACGGCTCAAATTGCTCATTATTACGTTTTCTTTCACTTGAAGCGCTCGAGATACCCGTGTTGGGCGATATAATTGACTAAATAATCCATAGAGGCAGGCGTACGACCAATTAAACACTTAGTTGTGGCTTTATCAGTGATATAGAACTTTCTTCTCTTTCTCTCCACTGCTCTCTTCTGAGTCGTGTTGGGGCCTGACACCGATGATGCCTCATTGCTGATTCTCAGTAAGATAAGTCACACTTTTTAGCGTCGAATGAGTCTCAGGAAGACAAAAAAATTCGAAGCATTAGATTCAGATTAGTATTTTGCTACATTTCGCGTGATGTTCCAACTCTAATCCTTTGGAGATATCTGTTGCGTAAACTTGTAGCGTACGGTAGTTCCAATGTTTGCTTATCAATGCGTTGCAAAGTTTCTCCACAGTTGATAAGATGAAGGCAGCGCAAACAATTTAAAACTCGGAAGGGAGGGAACTGAGAAAATTTTCCCTCTAGAAAAGTGTTAGCGTCAATACAAGCTTCCCACGTGACATGAAGAGTAAATGCCGGCGCGTTAAGTAATTATACATATAGTCAGAACATGTATTTTTACGATATTACCAACTGACTCATCGTTAAATTTTAGGCTGTAAGAATTTTTTCAAATACATCTCTTGTATAGAGACGAACGTTCTAATTCAATTCTTACACACATTTCAATATTCGTTCCATTCGAACTGCCTCAAGCATTGGGCATAAAATAATTTATTTTCAAAAATGCAGGTTTTGCTCGGCCGTACTGCATTCGGACGGAAGTACAACACTCATCTTTCCTGCCCAACGGCTCATTGCTACTCATCCAAAACATATTCTTCCACCTCTTTAGTTGACCTTTATCACTTTAGATTCTTAATTCCAATTCTGTACTCAATGCATGCATTGAATTACGTGCAGCATTCAGCTTCGAATGGAATTAAAGTCGAATTTGTAATTAAAAAAACACGGTTCTAGATCGGACGACTAAACCATTACATGAGGCTGATATTACCCTTCCATCATGATGATTATTCAACTTCATTATCATATATTCACTCCTTGTCTCGCAGCGAGTTTAATTTCTTGACCTTCTAACCAAAGCTTGACAAGGATATAGAATATTCATAACAACGGAATATGTTCATTTTTGCATACTCATTTATTGAAAAATTTTCCCACCTCCAGAGCCCAAATGTCGTCTGAGTCCCCCAGCCCAAGTCATGCTACGACTGGCTACAGTGGCGGCCTGTTTGGAAAAAACATTTGCATAAAACTTATTGTCTGAAAATTACCCATGGATTTCACCTGGCAACGCTTGCGTTACTTGTCCAAGCTACCGCGATGATTTAAAAAAAATTGTTGACGTGGAAAATACAGCAAAAGCGGTTTTTACGATAGAAAAAGATACGAGCAATTATGAAAGGTTGGTATATACACTTTTGAGAAGTGACCGTCAACTCGCCATTAGGCTAAAAGAAGGCATATAAGTTTCCAAAAGATGACGTAAGCATTTGTAAAAAATTGTATTGAAATTTTTTGGCATAAAATATGGCATAAACATTTTTCGACAAAAAGCGGCATAAAGGTTTAAAAAAATATAATATTTAAATTTTTCTCGAGAGGGCATAAGCATGAGTTCTAACGTAAAAGAAAGCAAAAAATGTTGACAACAAAATGACACAAACATTCTTATGCCAATGAATAAAAATTTTGAAATTAGATGGCATAAACATTTTCGTGGCATAAAAGAGAAAAAAGGATTATGAAAGGCAGAATAACCATATTTTGACACTATAGATGGCACCAATGTTTAACACTTAGACTGCGACGTGTGCCATACGTAGTACACGTGATCATCTAACAACTTAACCCAAACGTAACTAAAGCACTAGCATATTTGAATACAAATTTTTAAGTTTTCGTGAAATTTATGTTCACTACTCGAAGATGCTTATTCAGATTAGAAGGAAAATAAATAAGATAATCGAATTTATGGGAACAAATTTCGTCATTTTTAAATTCAATACAAAGATATTTGCCAACATGAAATTATTCTTGCACGGCAAATTAGCATCAAAGAGTTAGAAATAAATACTTTCCGCATATGAAAAGTGCATTGAGTTAGCTCCTCTGAACAGCGTGGACGTTGCACTGCTTGACGATGCCTCAGGGGCTCTAGAGGCCTGGCGAGAGGATAACTGGGACGCTGTAGCATCTGAGAGGCCTTCATCGCAGAGGATAACTCTGATGAGAGGATAACTGGGACGCAGTAATATTTGAAAGGCCTTCATTGCAGAGGATAACTCTGATGAGAAGATAACTGACGCAGTAATACATATTTTAAGGCGAATCATTATTTTTGGTGATGCAAGTGATAAAAAGTTTCAAAAACAGTTGCAACGAGCGTCGTCTATTCTTATACTGAACGGATCCTGAATGAGATAAATATTTTGATCCATTCTTATCCTACTTACCTCTGAATAAAAGTTTGTGCCATATTATTATTCACACTAGCTTAGAATGAGAAATCTTGATGATACCCCACGCTAATTGGAATGCTGGGAATGATAAATTATGAAGATTTAATTAAGCTAGGTTAGAACGCGAGATTTGATACATTATCTAACTTAGATCAGAATTAAAAATTGCGGTCTATTGTTTAACCAAACTTAGAATGAGAAATTTCGATACGCATTAGGACATAAGCTCAAGTAGATTGTGCATAAGCTAACGTAGATTAAGAAATCATTATCTATCATCTAATCTGTCATGTGATGTAAGGTTTGCAACTAAATTTTAAGATAAGTTACTGCATTTGAGTCACATGCTCATGTTATCATCAGGTATCGATAAAATATGAAGAGCCTTGAATGCTGCAACAAAAATACTGCAACCAAAATCCACGAGGTAAAAGTAGAATACTAATCCTATCTGCACCACCGTTGCAATTCTGTGTGCTGTTGTACGTGCACTATCACACATGAAGAATTGTAATTCTTCTAAAAAAAAGTACAAAATTTTGCCTGTGATTTTGATTCGTTAATTAAATAAGAAAACAAGTTTTAATAATCCTCAAAAATAAATGTACGAAGATGCGGAGTTCATGTTTCGAAAAACCGATGAAAGACCTAAAATTCAAAATATTTTGTGCATTAAAAGTATTTGTGTATTAAATTCTGAACACAAGAACAATTTGAAAAAAACTTTCAAAAATTTATTGATGAAAGATGAAAATTTGAGCAAAAGAATCGATCAACCGATCCCTTCATGCAGTATCTTAATAAACTCAAAGAATTTTGTACACTAAATCATTCATCATGCGCTATTTAGTTGATGCTATTTGCTAAGTGCCTCTGGTGTTTTACCTGGCAGTGAAGAATGTGCCTCATTTTTTCAGCATTTCACACAGAAATAAGTTCATGGGTCATGGATTCAGAAGTTAATCCAAGCAGTTCATATTCTTGTAACCGCAAACAAATCTGATCAATGCCTGTTGGGAACTCACTTTATAAGTAAATTTAAAATTTGTATTCTAAAAAGAACATGATTCCAGTTCTCATAGTCTTTGTTTTACTACATTATGAAATTCATCACAGAAAGTAAAAATAAAAAAGTTGTAACTTTTAGAAACTCAGGAAATTACCTCAAGGAAATGGAGGTAGATTCATCACCTACGTCATTGACATGTTTTCACTTTACAACATCATGCGGTAATGTTTGCCCGCAAAAGACTACCTCACTTTCTGGAAGATTATAACGACTATGATTAATGATTTCTTCCTCGAGTGTCACGATATAATAATTGCTGAAGTTGGCTCGGAGACTTACCGATCCTGTGACGCGTTGGTTTCCCCCCGATATCGCAACTCACGGTCTACCGGGTTACGTACCAGGGTACAAAGGAAGAAAGCCGCCTCTGAGTCTCAAGAAATTACTCACAACAAAGTGATTGCTTGAATTGTTTGCTTCCAAGAGCGGCATGGGAGGGATACGCTCGGAAACAATGGATAAAATCAGCAGGTCTCCGCAGGCTGAGGAGCGAGGAAGCGGACAATCGACCAGCCAAAGCACATCGTGAGGAGGGCATTAGGCTCTCGAGGTGCTGATCATGACGGCCGATGGATCAACCCATAAGGTGACTTCTGCGAAGCGTCAATATCAGTAGATCACAATCTCAGTCTGACGAAGGAAATCAAATGGCCGTTTTTTGCGGGAATGAGAGGATACTGTGAATCAATTCGCTAATTCTTCAGTCTGTGCCAGGCATGTAGAGAGTGCCTACCTCTATTATTGCAGCTATCACACCACAGCACACAGCACACCACACACAGTACATCCCAGCAAGCAGAGTGATTACTATACAAGCAATGAGAGCCATTGCGAGTAAAATAAAAATGAATTAAATTATATTTACTCCGCTGTCAGCCAAAATCAGGTTGCAGTGTAAGCAAATAATCCAGCGTTGAGAAATCATTACAAAGAAATCATTGGTAAATATGGGACATGTTTCTTGGAATTTATAGAAAAATGAATTTGGCTGAAAGGGTAATTCTTCTCAGTAAATTTCGGGGTAATAAAGCCAACGTTTTCACGCAAACCTCCTAACGTTGTCATGCCCAATACATGAATAAGTACAGATGACATCCTGATGGAATGAGCACCGCCAACGTGCTAACATAACGTGGAAATACCATAATTTGCGAAAAATGTTTTCATCCCATATCGTTGCTGTTCAATACCTAAGTTGCCACACACGAATTTGAAATAACGAACTCGAGACTAAAAAAAAAACAGAGACGCTGGCACCAGTAAATAATGAGCATGCGGCCGTGCACAGCAGCACCACCTGTCGGTGTAAAAAATTGGAGTGCGTTGAACTTGGACTAAAAATGTCAGGAAGCTCATTTACTTACAAATTCCAGGAGGGAAACATTCAGTCAAGCCCTCCATTGCATGCATTTAAACTAGAATCTCTTGCTGGATTTTTACTTGCGTTCCCAGAACAATCGAATTGATGGGCAATTTTAGATTGAGTGACTTCGAAGCGCCATTTGCGCCCACACGGAACTCGCTGCGGCCGAGCGTGGCACAGCGTAGCGGCGGGGGGGCAGCTCCTAATTAATTCTCTTGGCCCCCTCACGCTACCTAATGTGCTGAGTAACACACCCGGTTGTCCCGCTCTATTTTGTACGTTTACGAGGGAATGTGTGACGTATATATGAAAACCATAGAGTCAGTTGAACATAGAAGGTGTGAGAGGAGCGAAGAAAAATAATTCAAAAGAAGCAAAGTGTTTCAACGAATTATAATGGTTAAGAGATATTCTTTTCTAAAGATCATTTCTGGATCTGGCTACTCTTCAAAAATTAAATAAGTATTCAAACAGTATGCAGTTTAGCAAAATATTTAGGTCAAAGAACGGGCTACACGCGCTAACGTTCTGTCTCAAACTCTTTTTGCGGTTAAATTCAAGTCTTCGGAAACGAAAAGAAACCGTAATAAAATATAGAAAATAGTCACATACATGTATATTGAATTACGGAATACTTACACACTGGTTCTTTATTACATTCATTTGTCATCACTGAAATTGAAAAGTTTCGGACGTCACTAGCAGAAATATGGAAAAACTGTTTTAACTTTAAACAAAATAAAAACAAATATACCTCCGTGCCACAGAAGGATTGGGCTGCTTGTTTGCGATAAGGTTCGATTTGAAACTAACTAATCTTTACATGTAAATGAGGATTCACGGGTTTTGAAAATCGCCAGGGACACATAACTAGAAAATTAAAACTAATGGTGAGAAGGCCGTGAGACCTCCCACCTCCTTGCTCAGCTCAGTACGACAACCGAGTGCTTGTGCAGGTCTTGTGCTTTGTGCCTCGTGCAGGTCTTGTGCCTAGTGCAGGTCTTGTGCCTTGTGCAGGTCTTGTGCCTTGTGCAGGTCTTGTGCCTAGTGCAGGTCTTGTGCCTAGTGTAGGTATTTCATAAAGGTACCTTGTATGGTGCACATTGCCTCTCAACGAGTACCTCACACCAGTTCATTGTTACTCCGAGCGCGTCGGTCTTTCATTTGATTTACATTCGGTGACTACGGTAGTACTCACAAGCCCCGGGGATCCTATGAGTACACAGTTCCTTTGCGGAAAATGCAATTTATTTCATGTACATTGATTGACATCTTAAAGTTAGTAGATAAATAATAAAATATTTTGCAAGTTTGAACGACGATTCTAAAAGAAAACTACAAGATTAGTTTCAAGATTTTCATTGAGTTTCAGTCACAACAAGAAGCTCTTCAAACAAATAAAGTTAAAAAATCAAAATGTGAACACTTATTCAGTAACAGCGTTAATACATAGTTTTCGGAAATTTAATATTACGAAGACTCAATAATGCTCTTGCGAAAAACCATCTAGCTGGTGGTCGCTTTGTATCATAGGGCAGGACCTCCGGAGCAACGTTCTCATTTGTCTCATGCCTTCTTCTGAGATACAAAAGATGCATTTAAAATTCAACTTTAAGTTTGTAGCAATTATTATTTACGTGCTTTTGGAATTGACGTTACAATCCTAGTTCAAGTTTAGAGTCTCTTATAGTGAAAATAGCCAAATCATCTTCGAATTTCACTCCAAGTGCAGCAATCCCATCTGGGCCTTGGTTTTCAGCAACACGAAGGTTGCTGTAAGTATGGCATGCAAGTGTCTTTGGAACGTATTAAACAGCGAACGAAGAGGACTTCATTAAATTGTGATGACAAACACTGGCGAGGCAATGTGCGCATAAATTAGAGAGAAAAGTTAAAACATCAATTTTCCAAGGGTGACGTCGAAAATGTGTTGATCCGGACAGAATTAGAGTCTCCACCTTCGTAAGACGTGATAGACGTTTCTCTAAGAACGGCAGACGAAAGGCATTATCAAAGCTTTTCGTGCGACAACCGTTCTATGGTTAAATGTACTTCTGAGTTACGAAAGTGAAAGATTACTTTATCTGTGAGCATCGTCGTGAAGAATATCGCTAGATGTAAGGTAATAAAGTTTTAACATAAAAAACAACACGCTCCATCTCGACTCAGAGGCTCAAGGACTATTTTCGAATGAGACACAGAGTGTCTCGCGCAATTTTAATGTTCGTAGGGGCTGGTAGCAGCTCTGGCGTACCTTCAATTCTAGATTCACACTCACGGTTAGTCTTGAAAGCGTGTTTTGCCTTGTTTTAAAATCGTCATCTACCGTCATATGGGACTCCTATCAGTAACTGCCTCAGATATGCATATTTCTTGGCAAATTCAGCAGAAGCTGGTCCAGTACAACCCTTCGTATAATTATTTGGTTACTTAGAGGTATCTCTCCATGAATGAATGACCGTCTAGCCAGACGGAGAATGCTGTTACGCAGAAAGTCACGGAAAAACGTTGTGAGTGATGGATTTATGAAAAAGCCCTCAACCAGAGTCGTGAAGAGAAATGTTTAGACAAAAGACGGTTTACTGCCAAGGCCGGTCGTAATTGAACGAAACTTGAAAAAAGGCCGCACTAGTTTTTCCTCGAACTCCAAACGTATGAAGGCGTTTGCGGGAAGGCATCAGCTGATGCTACGTTGCCGTGCTGATCAGCGATAAATTTATATGCGAGGGGAATAACATGTTCCTATACAATGAAACAAAACAGATAATGACCAATAGAGTCGTAAAAACAACTTGAAACTATCTTGGAGATGCCCCGGGATCACATTTTAAATGATTCACTATAATCATTCTACCACGCACCCGTACATTACACGCAAGTTGAAGCGTGGGTAGTATATTTGAGTGCGGCAACGTAAACTTTTACGTCGAGGTGCGTTTTAATGGAACTGATCGTTGAGTTCGTAAGTAACACTTTTACGAGTCTATACAGGCGGGAATACGAGCCTTTCGTCGCTCTTACATCACCATCTGTAGCTCCTGGACTGTGATTACGATAGAACTAAACCTTCTCACCCCTCGCATGAGGAGTCCTGAGCTAAGACTTTATGGAGAATGAGCATAAAGCTGGCTATGAAACAGAAGTGTTAAGGGGCACCCCATAATGGAATCGTCGCTTACAAGCTTATCTAGATTGGCCGTTTAAGCATGCAAAGAAGTGTCATAATGACCACGCTCAGGAACAGACAGGATCAAATGGCGGAGGCCACCGCGCCTCATTGGGCACCACGACTGAAGTGAGGTTTCGCAATAACGTCCCTGCATTCCGAGCTCTTCGATCAATCCTGCCTCCGCCTACATGCGAGCTGTAGGCATTCACAGGCATGAGCGCTATGCATGCTAACGATAAACCATAAACTCTGTCATTATATGGGTTCTATTGGCATGGTTTGGGGTCCTATCACTGAGTTATCGATTCGAAGGACAAGTAAAATTTGATTTCGATAAGCCGTTCATCAAAACATAGGCATGTTTTAGTTCACATTGTTTTTTGCTAAAGCAGCAGCATCCCAATTTCAATATATATAACTTTGTAACGTTTTTATTTTTAAATTCTATCTATGTCCCGAGTAAGGTTAATCATAACGTTATCAATGAAATTTCTCCCTAAAACAATTCCTCCTCTCCACTGACCTGAATCAATTACTAACTCTCGGAATAGCTTTCATCTTGCACTTGTATTCAAGCGAGAATTATGCAATTGGTCAATAATGTAAGCTCATTTCAATTATTCAAAGCTTGCGTTCCTCGTACGCAGTTACAGTCTTCTGTAATGCATATTTTTTGTACGAGTTCATGTTCCCATTTGGAGCCTGAAATAACAACAAAACCTGATTTTTTCTGTTTAGTTATCATCATCTACAGCAGGGACTATTTTTATCAATCACTCGGAAATCCCATTAAAGAATTCGGGTTGTTACTAGGACAAGAAATAACAAGCCCTTATCTTCACCAAGTCAGTGAATTTTAATTGGAAAACCCTTCTCGTCTATGTGAAGACTAAAATGTGTTAGCTCATGAATATTCAGGGTTCTTACTCTTTGAGAAGTACATGTGCACCGAAGCTAATTTTGGCGCGTGAGAGACATAAAACGTGTTTCAAGTCTCCTCAAACTGCGTCGCATCTCTAACGCCTTGATAGGATGGATACCAGAGGAGGTTTGCCGGCCGCGACGGAGGTGTTGAGGCGGTCGAGTTGTTCTGCATGAATAATACAAGTTGGCTACCGGCAAATGGCTCAACAAAATTTACCGGTAGCCTTGAAGGTGACGTCTGCCATTATCAGTAGAGTTGGATCGTTATAGGTCCCTGCTAGATATGCATCTACACAGCCAGTGAATTTCATGCAAATTGAAAATTTAGATCAAAGGCTTTCACAGCGACGCTTAAATGCAACCAATCTCTTGTGGCATATTTGATACAAGCGCGTAATCTCATTCGCACTTACATGGAGTCCGCTGCATACCCCCACGCTTCTCAAAGCCTCTTTCCACCTCAGCAGCTCGGCTGCGTGATACATTTCCGACAGTTATTCCAGCTGCGGACTGAGTCAATTGAGACTTTGAGTGCGAGACTTTGAAATAGCTCTTGCATAAAGATAAGGGAAACATGAACGATCAGTTTAACGGAGCTGATTTAAATTACATGCACGTGAATAGGAATAGGATTAAACGATCTAATCAAATCGAATGTTAGTTCATGGGTTATTTTAATAAATCATTATTGGAGGTTTTGATGATTTTCGCTAGGAAATTGATTTTCTGCTCTGATAATCAAATATAATTGATTATATGATTAGATTATCTGGAACGTTCGGAACGATTTCAAGGTAAGTGTTCATTAAGTCAGTTAACAAACCTATTCTGCGTATTATTAGATCACAGATAAAACTTTAAGCATATAAAATATATGTATTCTTTTTCTACAGCTAAATTTCATAGATATTTCATTTTACATATCCTTCTTTATTGACAGCCAAATTGGATAGTAATAATTTCATATTCAAAAGGTAATATAATTCCATGTACAAGTTGAAATGTAGAAAAAACTTGCAAAAAAACTGCTAAGTGTACGTTAACGATACTGTCAGTGAATCAACTTTTCGAATGTAGTTTGAGCAATTAAAAATAGAAACTTTATGTTGCAAAATTCCCCTCGCGGAATATTATTCAAGCAACTAGTGTGTCAGGTAGGGGTGATTTCAGCCATGAACAGTGTCCAAAATTCAATGACATAAAAATTTTTATAAGGTTTCTGTACTCCCAGCATTCCAATTCATTTAAAATGAAGACTAAAATACACGGAATGGCACTGGAATAAAACAAGGTAACCCAGACTGGGACCAGGTAAACACGACTCAGCTCCAGCCTCCCCACGCGTGGCAGCCTGAACTCTGCTATTTCTCGTAAATTTTTGCAGTTGAACCTGTCCAAGCTGTAGTGTCGAACCGGACTTTGAGTATTTTTTGCAGGAAGCCTCTGATTATTTAATTGAACAATGAAATTTTATTCTCTAGGAAGTTCTTCAAGTTTGACATTGCTGGACGTGCACCCTCGTCATTCGCACTCCACGGCCGTAAATTTGGCCGACATTACCGAATTCAGAGAATTTCAAAAACGCCCAAGTTCACTTTATCTCGTTAATTATCACCTTACGCTCTGTAGCTACTGATTATATCCAAGTACATAGATGGAGATTTTGGCGTGTAGACATCTCTCGAAATACGCCGTCCTTTGTTATCGCTGGGATCGTAAGCACGATGTGCCTTGGGTCCGTGATGTTTATCAGAGCTCGCATCACTAATGCTGGCAGATCATTAATTGCTGCTCTGTAAACTGCACAACTGACTTATTCTTGCTTTTTATTGGGCCAAACCGGAATTCACATAGGCAATAAAATAAAATCTATTTTACCTTGGGTGGTATGAGATGCGCAGGGGAATGAATTTTCTTTTATGCACGTATGTAGGTCAAATGCGTTGAGTTAGCTGTTGAACTGTCAGTTGAATTACTGTTCCGAATTATTGATCGGTAAGAAGCATCGTTTTTTTTAAATTCACGACTTCCTAGCTGTCGAACCTCAAAAAAAAATAACGCCATCATTATCGCGGTGTTTTCCCAAGCCAATGAGCACCAATCCATCAGCGATCCTAAGCTCATCTTTCTCTCATCAGCTCTCTGGCCGGTCAAACAATAAAACTGCCGTAATTGAAGATTTATTTCCACATTCATAACACGGGTTCTGAGCCTGATCCTCAGCACGAATCAGATAAACACACTCATATATTGCTCACGTTTGGCGCTCGGGGAATTACAAGGCAAACAATGACGGATTACCCTACTTTTGCCGCTAAAGAGGGCCTCGTTTTACGGTTCGAACGAATGTTGTTGCAAAAGCAGCATCACAAGCACGTAATCATAGCTCGCACGCATCTGGCGAGTCCATCTCGCTAATACTTCTGGAGTAATTGCCAATAAAAGTCAAACGTGGCTGTTCTTGGACGTCACCTGTTGTTTTCCAGAGAGGAGCTGTTCTGCGCCCCCCAGTGTCGGAAGCGGCTTTGCGTCTCGTATTTCATAAGCGAACGTTTCAGTAAAACAAAACAGACATTTCATGTCAGTATGACAAACATTTTAGTGAAACAAGACGGACGTTTCAATGAAGCAGGACGAGCATTTCAGCGAAGCAAGACGCACATTTCAAGGAAACAAGACGAACATTTCAATGAAGCTAGACTGACATTTCATATCATCATGACGAATATTTCATTGTAGCAAGAAAATTATTTCAACGCAGCAAGACGAGTATATCTATCACAGATAACCAAACGGTAGTCGGATAGGCGTATTAAAGCTTCAAATATTTTTTTATCAAATGATATCATTTTGGTGGACGTTTTTCAAACAATTCTCAACGAGCGATAGAAATTATTCAGGAAGAAAAGAATGAACTTTATATAATTTTATATTGAAAGATGTCCAAGGCAAACCACCTCGTTAGCTTGCAGAAGAAAATTCACAATTTCTCTCGCAATTAATACGTAGAATACACTTGATGCTCATCGTCAACTACACATTGGAGAAATTTATAATATTGAATGAATAAATATATTTGTTTTAGAGTTAGAGTATCCCATAGTAAGTAGAGCTAAGGACTAGGTTAAGTTCAAATGCGACTGCTATCGTTAAGTTGTAGTACGTAAAAGTTTAGCGCACACTAACGCATTTTCACGGTCATTTTAGAAATTTATCTCTTATCGTTCCAAGTAATGCTGTGAGCCAAATGTTCAGTTTTAGGTTGTAGGATTTCTAGCTCTAGCTGCCCGCTAGAGGCGGCCGTGGTCACATCAACGTTTTCGGATAGGCTTTATTTCTCGACCAGTTAATAACACCTATTAGAATGCGAGACGTTTTTCCATTTACATAATGTGTATTTCTTGTCCAGGTAGCTTCTTACGTGCGGAGAGACAATGTCTTGAAAATTTGTAGTTATGATGTTTCGGGGAAGGTAAACTCAAAATACTTATTTATATTGAATAATGAGTATCTTATTGATTACTGAGTATCTTATTGATTACTGAGTATCTTATTGAATACCGAGTATCTTATTGAATACTGAGTATCTTATTGAATACTGAGTATCTTATTGAATACTGAGTATCTTATCGAATACCGAGTATCTTATTGAATTCTGAGTATCTTAGAGGATACCACGAGCAGCGATCGCTTGAATGGTGAACATTTTTTTCTTAATCTCCCATGGGAGGAGGAGGTTCCTCACGTAGCTAAACGTTGTTTATCTAATTTGTATATTTTCTGGATGGGGTTATAGTCTTGAAAGGTCCGCCTATCATCTCCCTGACTTTCAGTATCTCTTAACCAAACCGCCACACCTCAGAATTTGTAGGCCAATAAACCTTCAGTTTGGTACTTCTGTAATTCGCGAAAAGTTACATGTTGCTCCAGCGATCAAGTAAAGCTCTTACAATGACATAGCAGAAGTGTCCAAAAAGATCTGAAGTAGAAACAATATTGAAAAATAGTTTTTTTTAATTCACCAAAAAAATCATGGCACATCCATTTTTTCAATACTTTCTGACATAAATTTGTTCAATAGACAATACATTTATATTGTTGCTCCAAAATTCCCAGCATACTTATTGTTTGATACACTTTTATGAAAGTAATACAGAAAAAACGGGAGATAATATCAGCCCCGATTTTTACACTTTTACCTCGTTGAAGTGCGGATAATGAAGATGTCGGTACCACGCCAGACGACTTGATTGTAGGGGCCGTGTTCTCGGGGGCTTTTTTTCTGTACAAGCGAAGACTTTTATAAATTCAACTTTGCGTTGCAGATTTAAAGGCGCTGCGTAGTCAAGTATTTGCAAAGAAAATATCACACGCTCAATCATAGTATAACTAGACAGCATACCGTAAAAAACAAGCGATCGTGATACAAAGTAAAATTAGCCGCTTTCATCATGCCCTCTAATCACTGAAACAAACATTCCTGAGCGTCTTAAAGGATTCTAAGCGACTGGTCAGCAATTTAGTAGAGGTGATGCCTTCACGATAACGCTTCGAAGTGTTAGCTCCATCAAAGTATGACGATCATGGGTCGGGACTGACGACTCCAGCGTGACCTCTTCATCGCCTGGCTCGAGAGGCAGCTCAGGACGGTAGCCGCCTCCCATCACCACGAAAAATGCCGTTGCTGCTCGCTGGGAAGTTTTGTATATTTGGTTCGTTAGTGAATTTGAGGTGGTTATTCGTGCTTACCTAATTTTGGGTTCACCTGGAAAAGTGAAATAGTGCTACTATATGTTCTACAGTGAAGTTTGTGTACGCCTGAAATTTCTACTCGCTGAAATTAGATAATATTAAATAAGTTAATTTTTGTAGCGGGCGTAATCGCAATTCATTTCACGTTCGTGAGCTTCTCCATTGTCTTATTTGAACACCGAAGACTCTTAATCTTACGCGATAGTTTGATGCCTAAAGACGAAAATTTAGTCTTACGTGATGCCTCTACCAATTACTGTTCCCTAGACGAGCAAAAAATAAATTTAAAGGACGCAGGTACATTGAACGGCTATCAAAAGGCAGTATAAACGTCGGCTTGGTGAAGGCACTTTGCCCCTCAAAACCCCTTTAGTCTCTGTACACAATGTCATGTTTCACTTAGATTATCAGCAAATTCTAAAGTGTGCACTAGTTATCAATCTCTGCTACGTCGCTGCAGGGGATGTTTTAACGAAGCAGGCCTTCGAAGTAGGCTTTCCGTCAGGCCTGGCAACTATAGTTAGCAGAGCCAAGTCTCAAAAAGATTGCCCGTAAAACTGAAGTCCAGCACGGAAATAAAAGAGTCAAACATGGGGTTGAACTACGTGCAAGCCGCAGCACGCGGCAGTGGAAGAAGCAAAAGGGTAAAATATTTTGCTCTAAGAGATTGTGGTACTGATGTGCCAACAGTACAGCGACAATTTCTTTACCGGACTCAAAAGTTTGTAATCAAAACCGCTCTATTGCAGCAATGCAATCGCTTTATCGCCTTTAGGATACCGGTTCAGTAGCGGTAACATGAGAGAATTGTATCTCTCACAACGGACCGCCAATTGAGTTTTAGCTCACCTCAGATCTGCTCGTCGATTGCGTAAAAGCTTTAGGCCTCTACTTGGCTAAAGACGTGTGCATATTATGCTGCATGAGTCGAACCTCCAAATGGATCTTGTTTCTTTCAACTTACATTGCCGCGTGATCATCGGGTCCTAAACAGTCTGTGGCTAACGCACCAGATTGTTGGTGGCTAACGCACCAGATT
>VOMN01122182.1:0-11187 GCA_014899125.1 Orchestia grillus
AGCTCTGACAGAGCAAACGGAGTCAGTCACGCGCGTACTCAGAAAAGAACGGTGTCACCAGTCATCAGTCACCAGTCAGTCGTCAGTCGTCGGTTAGCTACACTCACACTCGGGGCGATCGTACCCAGAAGGGAAGTTACGAGCGACGGGAAATAGGAAAGAGTACCGTGCGTGAAAACAGAGATGTCATCTATATTTAACATTGTCCATTGGAGCTAGAAGGAAGGTCTGATTGCATAGTCATTGATTGATTTGTATTCGACGATTTAATGCGTCCTATCGTTGAATTATCTTTGTTAATCTGCCCATGTTGAGAGTTTAGAGCTCACGCCGGAGGTCATAACTGACTAAAACTCGTATACGGCAGTGGTTGATACTCCACTCGCGCAGAGCTACCACGGTGCCTCCCCGAGACGCCCGTGGGTTGGTCGAGATATTGAGGCGTTTTGTATAATTCGATTTCCTGAAGCTCCTGAAAGACACATTTGCATTTGTTTTAATTTATGCTTAAAGAAACTAGTTGTTTCAATTAATCCTCCGCAGCATATAGAAACACGTGCCTAAAACCACTCGGAATCACGCTACCAATTAAGTAACTAAGAAGAATCATTACATCATCAGAAAAAATAATTATTATATTAAGAGAACCATAAGACTCATTCACTAAAATTGATTTCACAAGTGAGGGCAACACTTTCGACTGGAAAAATGAATCGAAAACGCAAAATACAAGCCAAATTTGGCCATGAATTTGTTTCGAAATAACACTGTCCGATGGCACCAGTGGAATGCCTCCATCTGGTCGTATTGGTCTGGACACGCAGAGGTGAGAGCCAGTGCACCGCAGGACGGCGGCCGTCCTCGGCCACTGAGCTACCTAATCGTGCCGGAAAAGAAGCCAGCCCTTTGATCGAGAGCCGTGTGTTCCAAGGATGAATCCAGGGCAAGAAAGGGGAAGACCCTAGACGGGATTTTTACTATCAGAAGTCAAATTGAATAAATGCGACTTCTAATATATTTTGATCAGAAAACGAAATTTTGTCATCGCCGAGAAAAGCGTGCAAGAAGAATACTGATGCAGCGCTATGCCCGAACTTGATGCAGCTTTCCCAAGTGTAATGCGTTTATTTAGAAAAGTTCAAAAACGTCTGCATAATGTCTACGGGCGAGCTAGCGAGAAATTGTCTGCGAGTTTGAATTTGGGAGGAAAAAGTTATAGAAGCCATGCACCTGGCGCGCTTGTGTTCAACCAGAAATATATTGTCAGCAAAATGGAGACGAAGCTATCAGAAAATTGGCCTTTTTGTTGCGAGGGACTGATCACCTCAGTCATCGGACAAGTTCAAAATGACGCGTAACTGAGATCAGCGATGAGCGTACCGCTTGCATAGCTGATCTCCTCAGTCACGCGTTATTCATGAATGAGGATTTTCGCGACTTGATCAGTCCCACGCATTGAAAGTGTCAAAGAATATAGTGATCAACACTGGTGGGAGAGTGAAGGACATTGAGGGAGGGGGCTGAGAAGCATTTATAACCCATAACAAATTCTGTATCGCTGCCAAAAATAGTTTTTCAATTACTAAAAAATAACTTAAAAACAAATTTGAATATTGCCCTTGCAAATACGTAGGTAGTGAAGATTTTATCAACTCAATGTGAGGATTAATATTAGTGGGTTAATTTATGACTGGATTTTTCATAACTGGACTGTTGAATTTCTCGTACACTGAGCAATATTTTCGCCGAATTTAACGAGCTGTTTTTGGCGACTGAGCGAAATACCACCTCACACAAATAAAACGTGACTTCACACCTGGCAAAATTTCGATGGCTCGATTTACATTTCAATGTGAAAAGTAGTCGAAGTCACTGGAAGGCTCTCGCGAGCGACTGCCACGAGGGGCAGCGCGGCGCGGCTGCTCCCACTGATTTCCCTGAACTCACCGAGTGCTCATTCCCTTGACAAATAAATTTCAAAAGCCCTGCATTCCTCACGCGTTAGTAATTATTAGGCATTGAAAATACAACGTCGTACTCCTTGTCAACTCTGTTGGAATAAAGTTTCTAAATGTATCGCCGAATCGGGAAGTCCAATCGTCAGCGCCTGAAAATTTCAACGACAGTTCGTATTTTGACAGTTTTTAACCTTTCGAATCCTCATTATAAGAATGTTTTCTCCGAATGTTTTCCCAATTTGGCAGTTCAACGCACCAAGTGAAAATTAAGCTGAGACTGAGGTGTCCCTGCAGGACCACGGGGTAACAACTCTGACAAATTGATGAGACACACAAAAATTATAGAACAAATAGAGAACTTGAGGCTATCGTATTTTGTTGAACGCGTCGAAATGCACCAATCCCCTGAGTTCAAAATTAAAAGGCCAAACAGTATTCAAAGGACAAATTATCCAAACTTCCAGGCAGTAACTGATTCACAGCTCGATTTCGTGAGTTTTAATGAGGTTGCTCAGACCCGTAGTGTGTTGACGAGGATTGCCGTCACTTGCTGTGTTGACGAGGATTGCCGTCACTTGCTGTGTTGACGAGGATTGCCGTCACTTGCTGTGTTGACGAGGATTGCCGTCACTTGCTGTGTTGACGAGGATTGCCGTCACTTGCTGTGTTGACGAGGATTGCCGTCACTTGCTGTGTTGACGAGGATTGCCGTCACTTGCTGTGTTGACGAGGATTGCCGTCACTTGCTGCGTTGACGAGGATTGCCGTCACTTGCTGCGTTGACGAGGATTGCTGTCACTCTAGCTGTGTTGACAAGGATTGCTGTCACTCTAGCTGTGTTGACGAGGATTGCTGTCACTCTTGACGTGTTGAAACGGATGGTTTAGTGGCTGCAGCGGAGAGGCCGAGAAGATTCTTCCAGTAGTACAGATTTTGCTTCCCGTTCATTCACCGAACGACAAAGTATTCTCCAGTATTCTCCAGCGCGATGTTCAGACACTCCAACAAATTCCTAACGTTTGCGACTGGCGTACGAAACGAGCAAGAAAGCAGTTTCAGTGCTTCAGATGCAGCTCGCTGAGGAAGATTACAAATCGATAAGAAAGTAGACATTGGAAATGAAAGTACCGGTTTTTCGTCATTTGGAGAATCGTGCTGGGAATGGCACTTTTGATACCAGATTCTTTCGATACCGATACTTTCGATACCAGATACTTTCGATACCAGATACTTTCGATTCCAGATACTTTCGATTCCAGATACTTTCGATACCAGATACTTTGGGCCAGATACTTTTGATTCCAGATACTTTGGGGCCAGATACTTTCGATTCCAGATATTTTACGGCCAGATAATTTCGATACCAGATATTTTCGGGGGCCAGATACTTTCGGGCTAAATACTTTAGGGCGAGATACTTTGGGGCCAGATACTTTCGATACCAGATACTTTCGACACCAGATACTTAGGGGACCAGACACTTTCGATACGAGATACTTAGGGGGCCAGACACTTTCGATGCAGGGAACATCGAGCTTCCAACAATAGATACGATGGAGCACCGCACAAAACTCGCACTACAAGCGTTGTCAGGGACTGAATGCGCATTCAAGGCCCATCACTCACTGTGACTGAGAAAGCCACAAGATTTGGATAAAAACTGAGAAGGATCGAAGCAGCGGGCATAAAGTACCACACATGGAACTATAGGGCCTCAAATTGAAAACTCACGACCACTTTCTATGCTCCTCATTTTCCCATCGAACAGCGAGCAAGAAGCCGATCTGAATTCTTCGCTATTTTGAATATATTCATGAGCTATTAGTGTGCGCTGAGAAGACAGGGGCTTACAAGCCTCCAGTGTGAGGTGGCCGCTATTTCGAGCCCAGACCAGGACGTCTACACGACAAGGATCCAAACAAGTTTCAT
The DNA here is from genome assembly GCA_014899125.1 of Orchestia grillus. Taxonomy (NCBI): domain Eukaryota; kingdom Metazoa; phylum Arthropoda; class Malacostraca; order Amphipoda; family Talitridae; genus Orchestia; species Orchestia grillus. Next base: position 3,888 of record VOMN01122182.1, read on the forward strand.
CACTGGAGGACGCCTTCATGAATAAAATAGAGCGACATGAAGTGCCTCGAGCCCGCAAGTCTCTCTAACGATACGCTCCGATGCGGCGAACAAGCGTTAATGTCCGGGCATCACATCAAAATAACCCTGCTCCTAAAAGGACAAACTTGTTTCTTAAATGCACGAAATAGAGCGAACGCAGCCGTTCACATCTTATGCTCTCGCGAGCATATTCATCTTAGATTCGAATAAAAGGGTGAGAACTCCACATCTTCCACAACTAAAATGTTCTGTAGAAATAAATGAGATCTTTGAGGATTTCATCTTAAGTCGTACTAATACACAATAAATGGTATAAAGTCGGATACATAGAACTGTCCGTACCAATCACAAAAACTTTTTCAAGGTAATTATGACGATTTGATGAAATATTAAGCAAACCACAACCAAATTGGGGTTTGATCAAAGACAAACCGCAGCGTATGAGCAAGTATGCATATTCTGCTCATTTCGCACAATATGAGTGTAGATCACACAACCAGTGAGGCACACGAAGCAGATTTTATTTTATTACCATCACTAGAGCAACAGGTGCCCACCTGGCGCTTCCACAGTCGGCGTTAGCGTGAAGGTATCGGCTCGATTTTAATTGAATCTTAAAAGCGCACATTTATTTCTACAGTGCGTTTTAGGTCCAGAAGATGGCCAATGTCACGAGCCGAAATGTCAAGCGATTTACGTCGTTAGAAGAATTTACTTTTAATATGGTTTGCAAAGTTAAAGCCGATATTCAATTTTTAAAAATTTGGCTAGCAAAATAATTACACTACACTTCCGCTTGAAATTAGTATGCGTAAGCCTTTTTGTTTCAAAATGATTGAATTACTAACTGTTAGTAAATTTTTTGGTGAATATTTTGGGTAATGTGTGAGTACTGATTATTAACACAATATTGTTAAAAAAATTACAATATGATGCAGGATTGCGGAAAGGCAATCTACACTTCGAGTGCGGGCTGTGATGGAAAATTTGCGTTGAAAAAGGTATATGATGTGAGGGATGTTGAAATGGATGTAAGAAACATTCACGTTGAAATGACTGAAGGAAACAAGGGATATCGAAAAAGATAGAAGAGACAAGAGATGTTAAATAAAATGGAAGGGACAAGAGATGTTAAATAAGATGGAAGAGGCAAGAGATGTTGAATAAGATGGAGGAAACAAGTGATGTTGAAAAGAATTGAGAAAGCAAGGAAAAATGAGAAGGACGATGGAAATAAGAGATGTTGAGGACGGAGGAAACATGGAATGTTGAAAAGGACGAAGGAGAAAGTCACGTTGAAAAGAATGGAGGAAACAAAAGATGTAGGGAAGAACAAAAGAATGCAGCGACGTTGCACCCATAAGCTCGACTGCATCACACTCCCCAACCAGAGCTCCCACGGTCCCATCAACGAGCCAAGATATCGCTTGATTTACCCTGGAATGGCTGTCTCTAGTTTTTCATAGCCCGTAGTTTGCCTTACATTTGATTCCTATGGATTAAGGGCTAAAAGTATTTCCTCCAAGTAACCTTAGAGTTGAGGTTACCAGTTCCGTGTAACATTCTCAATGAGCCGATGGCGTTCCCAAGCGGCAGTCAAAAGCGCGCCTGCTGCTTCACCGTCCGCAACGTTTGGCTAAACGTGCTGGGGTGAAACTGGCCAGCCAGACGGCTATTTTATATGACACTCAACAAAAAAATCTCGTTTCAACTAAAAAAGGAACTGGGCCTCAAAGATTCAAGCTGGAAAGAATATCAAAGTCTGTCATCCTAAAGGAGAGCTCTGAGCAAGCGAGTCCCATCTCGGCGCTGCATTTTGTTGGTGCTTGGTGCGCTTTGAAGAGTGCGCAATGCACATGCTGTGCATAGTAAAATTGCTTCGAAATCGATCATCCTCTGATCGTGAATACTAAAAAGCTGCGCCCAAACATTTTGCCAAATTTTCAGCTAGCCATGTCAACTAGTCGTTCAGTAAATCAAGTGGTTACAAATCTGACATACGAGTATTCGAATAATAATCGGTAAACACTCACGGCTGTCAGCATTCAGAGGCCTTTCATGAACTAGGAAATAGTTCTGCACCGGAGATTGCAGGGTACGAGATTTTCTGTGACCTTTTAATACTTCAACTGAAGTATTTTAAGTTTTAAAAATAGTTTTAAAAGGTATTCTTTATCGATCAGCGAATGGGTTTTCATTTGAGAGGCCAATCTCGCTTACGCAATCGACCCGCTGATGGCAATCGTAAACTTAGTAATTTTTGACATCGGATCACTTTCCATGAAGTAGGATACATAAATCAGGTTTGAGCATTGCTCGAAACATTCATGGCGGTAAAATTTGAGATACGTTAAGGAAATGCTCAGCCCGTGCGAGTTTCTCCTCCCTTGCCGTGAACACTGACCTAGTGACGCCATTATGAGCTCTTGTTTGCTTCTCGTGCACTTGAAGCTGCCTTCCTCCTTGCTATTAAAGCAACGAACATCAAAGAGCTTCTTTACGGCTAAATACGGATTTATTCAAAAGGAATATTTATATGCTTCGGCGAAAAATCACGTTCACTGAAAGTGATTATCTCTTGGGACAAAAACAGCTTTAGAAGCAATTAGGTTTCAAACGAGTCCTGAAACCAGAACTCCGAGCGCTCGAAGAAAATGTGTAACATTCTCTAATGATTGCCAGGTGACATCGGCTCAAGCTATTAAAATTCGTCTTGCCTACGGTTTAATTAAACTTCTACTTGGAATAAATTTTTCGTAGTGCTTTTAAGATTCCAACCAACTATCAAACTTGCGTACATTTTAGAGCCTGTTGGCGTGAATGGTCAACATTCTGAATAGTTGTTCACTAAGCGCTGTGACCTCCACAGTAATTCCTGAGGAGCTGTTAGCAAAAAGTAAATTCACCCGCTGGGGTGAACGGTCAACATCCGAGACGGTTCTTCACGGAGCCCCCGTAACCTCTAGCATAAGACTTGTTTGCGAGACACTGGGACAGACTGTGACGACCTCATTGCAGAGGAAGTCATGCATGATGAATTGCATTCATAGGTCTTCCCAGTTGGTGGGCGACAGACTAATTTAACGGCTCATGCATACTTGATTCCAGAGTACAGCTGCGCTTAACGACTTTCAAACGCCGCCCACTCCCCAATTCCCTTAGCATTCCTTGACTAAGCTCTTCTCAGAGTTCAGTATCAATACCCTTAAGTGTTAATCTATAGATTCTCGATGCGTTTCTTTCCATTGAAAATGATCATTAACTCAGCTTAGACATTGACCAGTCTTCTTTACTTCGTCTTGCCACCCGACTGATGAATTGCTCTCTTCAAATTGTGAATTTTAAAGCTTAATCGTATTAACAGTGTCCAAAATGTGTGCTCACAATGTCATTGGGATGCAGTTTTCATGCTTCACCAGATGAAGGAAGCTAAAAATACCACAAGTTATTCGTGGATACCAGTGTAAGCTTTCGAAGAGTCAAAATAATAATAAAAATTACTTATAAAATGAAAACGTTATTTTCGCGAAGTCTTCGCTGGTTGGATTACGCGTGAGGCTGTAAGGGTTATTAAAGAAAGTAATGCTTCTTCTTCTCTGGCATTCTTTCATCTCTCTGTAATGACTATTTTTAATACTACAAATTGAATTGATCTGTCTAAAGTAGAACATCAAATGAATGTTGGAGCATCACACTCGCACTCAGATGCAAAGGTTCCTCGACAGGGCAATGAACTGCAGGCTACACATGAAATAACATCGCTGCACAATCGAACACAAAGCCGACCGGCCTTTGTCGAACATCGAAATAAAGGCTATTCAGAGTCCCTACGCAGGAAGTACCTAGGCATTTCGCAAGTTCATCTGCATCAATTAATATTGAAGTGGCATCAAACGAAATTGAATCTGCATCAAGGGAAATTCGATCGGCATCATATGCAAATTGATACGCACTCTAAGTATGAATAAATAGCAAAATGTACTTCAGGCAAATCAATTTTCATGAGCTGCAACCTGCGGTATAACTTGGCGTGGGATTCAATACGATTGCAATACACACAATTGTGCCTCAGCGGCATGCGCAGGTGCCGTGCACGACGCGGAGTCGAGGTAAATTAAATGAAAGTTGACCATCATTGCCTACCGTTCTCAGGAGCTGCCACAAGCCCTGCCTCGGCGGTGAAATTTGCTCAGGCACTATAAAGTATTGAGCTCTCCTCGTGACTGGTATGCCGTCAGGGTGATGCACCCACACGGAAGACTTGGCTAACGTCGGCAGCAGGAATAGAAATTTTGTGTGGCTTTGTCAGCCGTTTTTGGACCGCGTCTGAGCGCACAAAAGCCCTTTAGCTGGGATGAGCCACTCAAGTGCTATTCAACAGTTCTTATGCAGAGTTTTGCATTATCTGTTCTGGACGATATAGAAACGGGAATAAACGTTCATCGTGAGAATTAAAACATTATTTTGGATGGAATTTTGAACACGTTTCGAACACACTCAATACGGAAAACACAAGGCTTTACACAGGAGCCATTAAGTAGCACTTAAGTGACTCGTCCGCTGGAGTATTAAAGCTCGAAAAAGTTGACTGGAACTTGCAAAATGTCCTTAATTTTGGTTCTGATTAACAGTTCAGGAGTCATAGAGTCAGCCGTGATCATAGAGGACTGGAATGAGGACAGCTGCGTAGGAGCAGCCAAAAATTGCTACGGCTCAAGAAGCAATGGGGCGCTTGTGTGCAGCGCCTAACGTGCCCAGAAATGGAAGGCGGCCAACTGACGCGAGATCTGAAGCACAAACAATATCTTGGAGCGTCCACGCGAGACCGCGCTCATACCATTGAATTTCTGACAGAGTTCTCGTCTTTTCTTATTGGATTTGAAGGGAGACTGCGAGAGCGCTGAGATCAATGCTGCTGTTCGAGGAAGTGCCATAATGAACGTTTGCCTCGTCTGCAGGGATGCCTCTCGAGTTCTAGATGTTTCTACGAATCGGCCGAATCTATATCGACTGAACTGACGTTAGAAGGTCTTGATGGCATGAATTTTAACTCAATTTAGACATGAATAAAAGGCTTGTGCGAGCATGATATTCTCAAGAATTGATGTTAATTCCAACTAGGAATTCTATCGCTCCTGACAAAAATGATTTCTTTGCGATATGTGTGAAGAAAATGAAACGTGTAAACTTAACCTTAGTAAACTTGAATGAAATGCTCAACTTAACTCAAACAAGTCGTGTCACCACCAGATGCGCAGTATTGTGAAAAATGAATGATGCATGTTACGGTAATGTTCAATGAAGTTTGATACCTATCAAACGCGACAGCGACGCGTAGCTTTAATAGGTATTAAAATTGCTCCTTTTTATACGTAACCTTTTTCATTTATAGACTCTTTGTAATTGAATCATAGACCATTTATTTACTTTATGGCATTATTTTCTCATTTACCGAGCAGTGGGATGGCTATCGGGCCAGTTTCCGCAGCCCAGGACCCATTTGCTTTGCTACTGACCCTCCCGCTCCGCACTCCCTATTGTCTCGTTGCTGGAGTCGCCCGCCCCTTGGAGCCCGTCTGCCTCACACCAGAACTCTGCTTCTTAAAAGCGTTTCACCTTGCTTGTATATAGCAACTACAGCATCCAATGAGACTTGACGCGCGCTATGCTAGGTGCTTCTCTAGCCGGTATTCGTCCAGAAGTTGCCTCGCGGATTGATGCCGGGTGCCGGCTTAGCGCTGCCGTGCCGCTACGGTGTAGACACGCTTGTTGGCAGATGCCTCTTAACCTTTCAAAGAAATATACTTTGTTTGTCAGAATGGTTGAGCCTTTACTTAATAAAAGTAATTAAACCTTGACAGGCTGTGGTCTCACCCACTTTGAGCCGTTTCAAATTTTCGAACTGTTTTTGCGTTAACTTTTTGAAATGCGGGTTTAATAAAGCACTTAAATACACTCAAGATTGTGTTGTTACTCCTTGCCTTTGATGGTGTGGAAAGTTCACACACCATTTTGTCTAGTTCAAAGAAATGAAATATTATGGTTTTACCCCACGTGCGAGACAGAAGTGGAATTTCGTTACGAAGGGTAATTAAAAGAGAAATGAAATAAGTCAATGAGAACCTAGGAGAAGAGCACGGCTGCGTTCAAACACCAGCATCGCGATTTCCTTGCGCGTAACGAGTAGTTACGCGAATAAATAACGAGTTGTTACGCCCGCACTCGCGACTCCTTTGAAATTCCCAAAGACTCTGTCGAAATTTAGTTGCCTGAAGGGCAGAGTGTAGTTGGGTCGTGAAGTCAAATACGGTGTTAAGGGCAAACCAACACTGGGGAGGAATACTTTCGGAAACTCCCGAGGACTGACACTCTGAAGTTGCGGACACACGTTGAGAATACACCGCACGGGAAAACCCAGCGTGTAATGGAAGTTGGGAACAACACGGCAAGTGGTAATTTTAAGCATTGCAAATTAATTTTCGTTGACTTGTTGATTGCAGGAAAATTCAGAACACACGTTATATTGGGCGTAAGAAAAACTTCATGTAGCCATGCCTGAGCCTCAGAGTAACCTATTACACGGTTTTTGTTCAACATTAGTGTCTTTAACCCTTCGAGACCCAAAGAAAGGGTTAGGTTTTGTAACGAAATAAATAAATTCTAACACACGTATTCACATATTAGAAGATGAAAGTTTTAGATGCTCGATTTCCATAATTGGTTCCTAGACAAGACACGCAGGTTTCAGCTTACTACAACCCTGCGCGTTTCCGTAATATAGGTAACTACTACAGCTCACGTACCGAGAGGTCTTTAAGGGCTGTTGATCAAAGCGCAGAGTAATGTTCACAAGTTATGAGGATATTTTAGAATTTACTTAGCGAGGAAATAAATTTACAGCGGCCAGTTGGTTAAAATGGAAGTCCCCTACCTCGCACCCACCAAGTCCCAATGGGACGCGGGAGCTTCTGTAAAACAAAGGAGTTCTACATTCGTTATACTGACCCTGGAATGGTAACCCTAAAACCAAGGCTACGTGAAGGAGAGACTCTTGGTCTTGAGCTCATTGGAAAACAATGGAAGAGTAAGCTATGGGGTATGAGATACCTGAGCTTATCGTTAAAGGTGTAAGTAGATAATGGGGGTTTTCCTTCCAATCCAAAAGTTATTTGAGCGCGATTCTGAGACAGGAGAGGAGCAGTAACGCAACGGCTAAAGTATAAGATAAGAGAGGAGCAGTAACGCAACGGGCAAGTATAAGATAAGAGTGGAGCAGTAA
>VOMN01122183.1:0-10278 GCA_014899125.1 Orchestia grillus
GTAATTGGAGGGCGGGAAACCTAAGTGGTCTGCATGCAGTAATTGTAGGGCCGGAAGCCTGAGGGATCTGCGTACATGCAACATGTTAACTCTTTATAAGCCAAATAATCCAGGCAGTAAGGTTACATTAAACATCGTAAGAAAACCCACCCACAGCTCTAGTAATACCAAATGTAAAATGACAGCATTTAGCTGTGCACGGACGATGCTGGCAGCGTCCTCCTGGGCTGGATGTTGGAATCCATCTATGCAGTGAAGGTTGTGTGCAGCAACACCTCGGGTTATTCGGGTGCACATTCCGTAAGAAACGTTCGTGAGAGGCAAAAATACGCAACAGCAAACGTACAGAAACATACGCAAACGTACGACGTACAGTCACCGTTCTTTTTAGTTTTTTTAGAGTTTTTTTAGTTGCAGTGAAGAGTTGGAGTGAGTATTTGGAGTGATTAGTTGGAGTGAGGAGTTGGAGTGATTAGTTGGAGTGATTAGTTGGAGTGAGGAGTTGGAGTGATTAGTTGGAGTGATTAGTTGGAGTGAGGAGTTGGAGGGAGGAGTTGGAGTGATTAGTTGGAGTGAGGAGTTGGAGTGAGGAGTTGGAGTGAAGAGTTAGAGTGAAGAGTTGAAGTGGAGAGTTGAAGTGAGGAAGTGAGGAGTTGGAGGGAGGAGTTGGAGTGAAGAATTGGAGGGGAGCTGGGGTCCAAGTCACACTCCCGAGCCACATCTTCTCTCGAGTTCGTCTTATGAGCGACGCTGAGGAGGAAGTCTTGACGATTATTTATTGGAGCTCTTGTTGCTGGGGCCGTGTGGCGGTGTGTGCAGTGCCGACGTACCCACACAACTGATACGCGCACAACTGACACACACGCAACTGACACACACGCAACTGACACACTGTCTCGCTGCCACGTCGCAAAATTTGGCAACGGCGAAAATAATCGAAAAAATGAGAGCAAAAAAGAGAGATGCACAGCAGCCACTCGGTGAGGACTGCCACCTGACCAATGTAGGGGTAAATTTGTGGCAGCGGTGCCATGGCAACTGGACTTTAGTGGCAGCGGTGCCATGGCAACTGGACTTTAGTGGCAGCGGTGCCATGGCAACTGGACTTTAGTGGCAGCGGTGCCTTGGAACTGGACTTTAGTGGCAGCAGTGCCATGGCAACTGGACTTTAGTGGCTGCGGTGCCATGGCAACTGGACTTCATTGGCAGCAGTGCCATGGCAACTGGACTTCAGTGGCAGCAGTGCCATGACAACTGGACTTTAGTAGCAGCAGTGCTATGGCAACTGGACTTTAGTGGCAGCAGTGCCATGGCAACTGGACTTTAGTAGCAGCAGTGCCATGGCAACTGGACTTTAGTGGCAGCAGTGCCACGAGAACTGAATTGTGGTGGTAGCATTGCCATAGAAACTGAATTGTGGTGATCGGGGTGCCATGGTAACTGGATTGTAGTGGCAGTGGGGCCATGACAGCTGGATTGTGGTGGCAGTAGTGCCATGGCAACTGGATTGTGGTGGCAGTAGTGCCATGGCAACTGAATTGTGGTGAGGTCTCTCCCATAAACTAGAACAACATCGTCTAGGTATCAATTCCTACGGAATTCTCAGGATGGACTGGAACTGAGAACGATGGTGAGCTCCCAGAAGATTTTTACTCTAGCAGCGTTGCTGCGCCGTCAGAAATGAGGGCAAATCTCAGGGGCAATGACGTCACTTTCCGTATCCCTGATACGGACTGCCTTCCCTGACACAGTCTCGCTCATTGGGAATGCGGACCCGGGAATCTGGATTCGGGATTCTGGATCCGGGAATTTGAACCCGAGAATCTGAACCCGGGTATTTGCCGGCGTCTAAGGCCTTGAAAATCGAACACGAAGTACGTAAATATACCCTTAAAGGGTATCATTAGGCTAAATAAACCATGTCAGATCTTCGGCAGCTCGTCCTAACAACTGCCACTTCACTTGAAATGACATTCAAAGTTATTCGAAACTCATGGCACGAGGTAATTATTGTCCACCACATCCTTCATTCGAAAACGTCCTATTGTCACGGTTTGTGAATACCTGTCAAGAATGATTATAGAATAATCCTTTTCACAAGAATGATTTCACTCTCACTAAGCCACTTGAGTAGAAACCCAAGGGTGAGAACCCGTTAATATTTTCTGATATACTCTAATTTTTTCCAATCATGTAATCGTCTTAACGCCCCGCAAGAATTTTTAACAAACAAACTCTCAAAATTCCCTCGCGACCATCCTACACATTCATCGCTGAAAAAACGGCAGTGTATGAGTGTGTGTGGGGGGGAGCGGATAACTGATCACGAAAATCTAGCTGGAAAGAATTCGAAACATTCCAATCGGTGGCGACAAACTGATAAACTCAGAGCACAGCCCATGATCTGGAATAAACACGAAGAGTTTGTTTAACGCTTCAAAATGGATTTGGATCGGGAACTCACATTCTCTGAATTATTCATTGCAAACTGGTGCACAAAACAGAATGTCTCAAAAAAAGGCGACTGGCGCCAAAAGGTCGCAGCGGCGCGGAGCTCGAGTCTACATCGGACCTGCCAAAACCGGTTACGCTACGTAACTACAGAGGCTCTTTATTCTGATCGTATTCGTACTTAAAGCTCACTGGTTTTCATATCCTTTGAAAATTGCAAGGATCTGGTGATAAATAACCATTAAAATTACAGTAACGATAACAAGATATAATAGTATACATCATGGATCATAATATGATAGAAATCTAATTCCTTATAATTATTAGGAATTATAATTATATTGGTAATGAATTAAAAATATCATAATAAGGAATTAAATTGTGTCTAGTTATCGATCTCATAGCGTCTTTTTATCCACCTCTAGTACTTTGTTATTAATTTCATTGTATCATGTTATCATTCTAATTGCATCTTATTGATTGTATTGTAACTTGTTATTAACATCACTGCGTCTTCTTATTAATCTCATTGTATCTTTTGTTCATTTCATTGTAGCCATTTATTATTCTCATTGTAACTTTTTATTAATCTCATTGGGTTTAGATATTAATTTCGTTGAGTCTTCTTACAAATGTCAACATGTTTTGCTTTTCATGTCATTGTATCTTGTTATTTATTCAGCACTAGTAGGACCTGTGAAAATTTCACGGAAATTTAGGTAAACAAAGTTTAGATAAGCCGGCCCTTAATTAAGAAGTGGTCCTCTCAAGTGTTGGACAGAGGTTAGAGGTTCAGGACAGAGATAGTCCGGTCTTGGAAGCAATTTTCTTCTTGATGATGCGAGTAGTCTGAACTCTATTAGGGAAACTGAAAATGTGCCTCGAAGACTGGCTTTTTATAGCAAAACACGCAACCCGTATACAGCATACTTCGCTCGAGACCTGAAATTTCACTTGGAAAGTGGCGAAGCGTGACGGAACGGTTGGTAGGTACAAACCTATCAATATATAGAAATAACAGGACCAACATCGGTAATCCCCGGTCGAGGAGTTACACATCCACACAACTTGATTTTGAGAGATATTTCAAACTATGTTTTATGTTCTCATAAGAAGCACACTGTGACTGCATGAAAGCACACCCTGTGTGCCTGGGGTCGGACTTGGGACCTCAGGGTTAGGCAGAGAACACGCGCTGCTCCTGAGCTGCGGTGGCCCTTGCTTCAGCCAAGGTTGATGATCATTTAACCTTGTTCTATCTATTCCCAACAAATTCCCGCACATTTTCCACCAACTTCTAGCACGTATTCATTTGAAATTTGTTCGTACTGACATTCAGATTCCAATTACTTTCGAAAATTTTTCTGTATTTAGTACCACGTTTCCCATATTCTCCACAAATTATTATACATTCTCCATAACTTCCAAAGTAACCTTGGAAACTCCCCTACATTTCTGGGTAAGAAAAGAAGTCTTTAACATCTCACCAACTTGAGTTTCAGACATCAATGAAATTTGAGACGAGGACGGCGGCTGTGCAACCATGTTAGGCACGCACACCAAGTTTGTGTGCCAAGATCCGTAACAACATTTCTTTTATAGCTCCACTCTGGGGCACACAGTCGGTTTGTTAAGATCTGTTACAAGGTGTCCAGTAGGGCTTCGGTTATGGCACACGCATTAAGTGTGCCAAAATACGTAGCAATCATAGAGTGGGGCTTCAGTTCTAACACACACGTTCGATGTGCCAAAATATGTGACAGCCCGTCAACTAATGCTTCGGTAATGCACACTTAGTCGATGTGCTAAATTTCGTGACAGCCACTCGTGCGGAGCCTCGGTTTCGGCACAAACAGTCGAGGTGCCAATATTTGTGACAACCAGTCCAGTGGGGGCCCCACAGCAGCGTTGGGTTTTATCTGCCATCCATCTCCCATGGCGTCCTGGGGCCGATGTTTGTGGCTGCAGTCTAACCTCGCGATGTTTTTATCTATCTGCAGGTGATGTGTTGTTCTCATGGTGCAGGTTCAGCACCAGAACAACATCACGAAACCTTTTCTTTCGTTCTTCTTTTTTCCCGCTTTTCCTAATCCTTTTTTTTTATCACTTGTTCTTCATTATCATTTTTTGTTCTGCTTTCTCTGATCGTTATTAAGCCTTTCTTAAGCCTGCTCAACTTGATCATTTTTGTAGGTTAAAGATGATTAAAAATGAAATTGCAATGAAGAATTCTCTGTATTCTGCACAGGGTAGGCGAGCGAGGTGCAGGCACGTTTTTTTTGTGTTATCGTTAATATTCTGTGTAGTTAATAATATCATTATTAATTACGCAGAATTTTTTTGAGCAATATTGACTAAGCCTCTTTAGCGCGCACAATCATGCCATTTTTGTTTGTTGAAGATAAACAAGAGATAAAATTGAAATGAAAAATTACATTCTCACAGGAGAATCATAAGAGGTTATTCACGAAAAACGCGTTTTTTATTCATGAAAATCATGAACAGTTTCCGTTCGTCGCAGCGTGAGAATATCAGCGCGAATTTGCTCGAGCGTCGACGGATGGAACGGTCTTAAATTTTCCAAGTTTGCCTTCTCTTTACTTTAACATTTCTCTATTTTTCTTTTTTTATTGAAATCTTTTGGCGGCAGGAGGTGGTAACTCTTCGGGGTGTCGGTGGCCACACACACACACACACACACCACACACGCACGCATGTAAACACATACACATCCAAAAAAGTGTGTTTGTAAAGTTCTTAATGAAATTGAATGCACTAAGTACGTTCACAAATAACTATATTTTATTTAAATGCACCAAGTGTGTCTGCACATTTTGAATACAATTTGTATAAAATCACAAACTGCGTTAGAAAGAGTTATGAATGTAACTGAAACGCACAATGTGCGTTGGTAAAATTTTGTAAATAAGCTTCCCGGACAAAAAATTAATCACCTCTCGTTTTCCAACGTGATCAATTCACTACGTTCATCAATCGGTTTTCAAAACTGTGACCGGAGTTTAGATTAAATAAAAGTACTGAACAAGTGTCAGTCTTCATTCAGAGCTGGCAAGATATAGACTGGTTTCTTAGATGCTCCACCACAACGATGAGACAAAGTAAGACGTCTCAGAATGGTAAAAGGGGCAATTGCATTTGGTCGGGCTAAAGGACAACCCTGTAAAGGCAGTAGTGGAATTCACTGGTGTTTCATGCAGCACTGTTATGTGGGTCTACCAAAGAAGGAAACAATTAGGAGGATATGGCAATTCAAGGCAAAAGTGCAGTCGGAAGAAAATTCTATCCAATAGGGACCGCCGTCGTATGTCCCGTATTGTTGACCAAAATAAGTTTCCATCAGGGCTGGAACTGCTGCGATACGTCAATGATGGCCCTTCTTCTGCTGTTTCTGAACGAGCTCGTCGTAGCGAACTGGAACGAACAAGCAATGGATGTTTTGAGCAGAGTGGCTAGGGCTGATGTTAACTCCTGCCCACAAGACCACTCATTTAAACTAGCCCGAGGCTCACGCACTTTCGACTGTAGAGGAGTGAAACAGTGTCATATGGCCAAATGAATCACGTTTCTGGCTCAAACTCCATAGCGCTTGCCGTCGTGTTCATCAAAAACCTCATGTAGTTTTCAATGAAGTTGTGTGCAATGGGCGATACGAAGAGGAGGAGTGTCTGTCATGGTCTGGGGTTGTTTCAAATGCAGAGAAATAGGTTCTTTAATTGAGGAACCCATCAAACTGAACCAGCATGGGTACAATGACCTGATAAATAACAAAGTTTTGTCGTTTGCACAATATCTCAAGGGAGAAAGGTATATGGCTTTACTAGTTTTTCAGGATGACAACTACTATGCGAATCGGGCTAAAACTGTTAATAATTGGCGCTACAGTCATTAAGGATATGTCAGGCATTTAGATTGGCCGCTAAGTCCCCAGACATGAACACAGGGGAAAATTTGTGGTACCACCTAAAACGACAAGTTAGACGGCAAGAAGATCGTCCACATACTGTGGCCGCCCTACGAAATCAGTTAATGTAGGAGTGGTTTGAAATCGACCAGGTGTACATTAGGTCACTTGCAGACTCAGTGCCGCTCAGAATTGCCACCATTATTCGTGCTCGTGGAAGTCATGCACCATACTAGTAGCAGGTGACTAATTTTTTGTCCTGGGAATACATTAAAACCCACAAAGTTAACGCATCAATTTTTTTAGCAGCTTCAACGTCCCTTAGAACCCACGTTCTTGTACAACGTTTTTGAAATCGGAACGTTCAGGAAAAACGTGAAATTTTAATTTTTTATCCCGCATAAGGACAAAACCTGAACATCAGCGTCACCATGGGAGCGCAGGTCAGGGCTGACGTTCTCTGATATCTTCAGCTTCAGCTTTCAGATGGAATGGTCATTGTCCTTTTTCAATTTGCTTGGTGTGCTGATGAAATAAGTCATTTCCCTTAATTATTACTTATGTCTTGTCCTGATGAAGTAAGTTTGTTAACTTAATTATTTACGCCGGTACCCGACGAAGTAAGTCTATTGCCATAATTACATATGCCTCGTACTGATGAGACAAACCCTTCATTCTAATTAATTATGCCTCATCCTTATTACGAGTCCTTCATTCTAATTAATCATGCTTTATCCTTATTACGAGTTCTCTCTCATCAATTATGCCTTATCCTTATTACAAGTTTTCCCTTATCAATTATGCCTTATCCTTATTACGAGTCCTCCTTCATCAATTATTCCTTAACCTTATTACGAGTCCTCCCTCATCAATTATGCCTTATCCTTATTACGAGTCCTCCCTCATCAATTGCACCTTATCCGTATCACGAGTCCTCCTTCATCAATTGAGCTCGGAACGAAGTCCCGTTTTGTCGCCTGATGGGGCGTTTGTTACGTGATGTAGGCTTGCAAAATACTTGATGAAGTAATCGTGAAGTAATCGTAATTGTCCTCTGCAATGGAGGACGTTATTCCTTCCATGATGCTTGATTCCTGATAATGTAAATATCAGTAAGCTGTATGCAGGTCTAGGCATTGATAGAGCAAGCCTTCATACCTGATCGGTTGCCTCCTCATAAACACTTTCATGTTGTATCTGATGGGGTAAGTTCTAGACACCTGATGGGGTAACTTCTGGACACCTGATGGGATAAGTTCTACACACCTGATGAGGTAACTTGTGGACACATGATACGGTAACTTCCGGGCAGCTGATGGAGTAACTCCTGGACAGGTGATGGAGAAAATTCTGGACACCTTATAGGATAAGTTCTTGACACCTAGTGAGGTAAATTTTAGGCATGTGATAGGGTAAGTTCTGCGCACCTGATGTAGTAACTTCTGGACACCTGAGGGTAATACTGGGCACCTGATAGAGTAATTTCTACACATCGGGTGGAGTAACTTCTGGACACCTGATGGGGCAAGTTTTGGACACCTGATGGGGCAAGTTTTGGACACTTGATGAGGTAAGTTCCGATGGCTCAACACCTTCAAATTAAATGTTCAGAGCATCAGAACTTATTCGATTCGAGAAGTTTCTTTCCCCTTTCTCGACAGCAACTGTAATTTTTTTTACCTGCCCCGAATCCCTTCAGTCAGACTGGCTGCCTTGAGGCAGAGCTTCTTATTTAAGCCTGATCGACGACCCAGAACTTCTGCCCATTTCGACTTTTGGAGTTTTTTCATCCGATTTCATCTCGACCGCTAAAGAAAGGGAGAGGAGGAGAAGTAACTCTTCAAAGCTGGCTAGAAATTGGCACGTCCTTCGGTAAAATTCCAATGCAAATGATTGAATTTTTAATATTTTTCGTGGGGATTTTGTAGAGTTTGAATATGGAGTCCAATTCTAGAGCCGTTCAGGGGCCGCAGAGGCCGAGGAAAGTTGTCTGAAAAAATGGTCATATCAAATCTTGTAGAATAGATTTTATATATATNATATATATATATATATATATATATATATATATATATATTTAAAGATTATATATGTATATATAGAATCTTTAGAATAAATTATAATTATATATATTTCATAACAAATCTTGTAGGATAGATTATGTATAAATATATATATATATATATATATATATATATGTGTGTGTGTATATATATTTAAAGATTCTATATATATATATATAAATATATATATTTAAATCTTATAGGATGAATTCTATAATGCTTATAGAATTCCATTTGAGCAAAATAAATTATATACTTCTTATAGAACCTTTCCGAATAAAATATAAATGTCTTTCACAATCCTCTGCAATAAATTTTTCATTTCTTATAGATTCTTATCCAATAAATTCTCTGTTTCGCAAATAATATTGTAGAATATATTCTAACCGAAAAGAACGATTCCATAATCGAGCTCGGCCGTCACACCGGACAGGAAGAGCCGACTGCAAATAACTCAACAAAGCGACGATGCCGTCATGGCTTTAGCCACACGTGTGCTGTCGTGCTGAAGCAGGGTGATGCAAAATGCCCTCACACCTTTGATTTTCAATAGAAGCGAAATAAAAAATGTGGAGGATGAACGGAAACATTTTCCACCAGAAGCCAAAGAAAACGGCGAGGCACTATCGATAGATGCATTTAACGGAGAAAAGTATACACTTTTGTTCGTTTTTCGCTTCATTTCACTTTTGTTAATCCCTCTGAAGCGCTAAATCGCCTTGCCGAACCCTGCATGCAGAGGGATCCACGGCGTAGTGGTAACGTGTTCCACTCGCTCTAGGGAAGTCAGGGTTCGATACCCGTCATAGCGAACTCATTTTTACGTAAACACGGTGTGCTTCCCTTGGAAAAGGAAGCTCAAGCCTCACATCCCTCACGCGTAAGTGGTTATAAAAACTTTGAAAACTGTCCGTCAACTGTGCTGGAATTTATTTTGCATCTTTCTTTGTATCCGCTCGAATGTTGCCTACAAGCGTTTAAGAGCGTGCTGATCGAGTGGCCTTCTTTTACGAGAGGAAGACGTTGGCTCAGGGATTCTTCATGAGCAGAGATCTGTTAGTTCGGTCGTAAGTGAAAGCGTGAGTTCAATTATGAGAACTAATGAGCAATAGCATGCGTGTGTGTGTAGGTATGCAAGTACTCGTATGTATGCATGTATGGACGTAGTTTCTGATTATGTAAGT
Source organism: Orchestia grillus (assembly GCA_014899125.1). Lineage (NCBI taxonomy): Eukaryota > Metazoa > Arthropoda > Malacostraca > Amphipoda > Talitridae > Orchestia > Orchestia grillus. Next base: position 9,621 of record VOMN01122183.1, read on the forward strand.
ATATATGTGCGTAAGTTCAAGTATTTTTAAAATGAGTAAAGACATCCATGATCTAGTGCAAGTGATAATGAATTAAAACAGGCACATGCAATGGTGAGTAAACACAGGTGCAATACAATACACGTACTCAGCATATCCAACGACTGAAATAGATGAAAATAAAAATTCAACAAACGCACAACACATAAATTTGACGAGCGAGTGTGAAGCTGCCTCTGAGTTACACGCTAAATAATAAACCAAATTCTTACTCATACATTTTAATACTCTGCAAAGTTGAAGGTACGACCAGGGAAAGGCGCGATTTATGACGAACGTTTCTTTTCCCGTAAAAATTTACGCGATTCCCTTCAGCACGGCGTGCGCCGCACAAATCCACGGAGACAGCACCCCCGCTTTCAATTAGTGACATTTTCCGTCGTCCCAAAAATAAGACCAGCGACGGGAAAGTTTCCCGTCCGACGAGCAGGAATTTCAGCAGCAAAACAAGGTCTCCACAGTCCAGCAGCTATGGCGGGAATTAAATATTTCCCCGTAATATTGCCCTCTAATATTGCCTCTAATATATCTCGCTTCCGGAAACATTCATTGCTCTCTAAAAGCTAACGTACCCCCACGCCTCCTGAGGGGATGAACTGAGGAGGAAGGGGGGAAGGGG
>VOMN01122185.1:0-14895 GCA_014899125.1 Orchestia grillus
GTGCCACACACGGCCTGGCCGGCTTCCCTCTGCCACAGTCACACAGACACTGACAGATGATGCTAGTGAATATTTATGGCATAATCTTACGTTTCCCTTCAGAAGGTTGCCACAATTTCTTACACTGTAACTTGCATTGCTCATCCTATTGCGTTCAACGACTGGAATTGCTAAAATAGAGCAACGTTGTTCGTTCCATCATTTCTAAGTCGAGCTTTCAGTTCTCGTGCTTTGTGTCCTAAATTTTGAGTGCCTCTCGCATCGCTCACGCTGTGCATGGTGAGGTGATATTCGAATGTCCTGAGCGCTCCAAAATACATTACTTCAGTCACGCTCTCATCTCGTGCTGTAATTGAATTACATTTCTCGCCTTAGCTGAATCATGGGCCTCTTTCTGAAGAAACAAGATGTCTTATTTGGCACCTCTGCCCCAGGGTCAGATGCTCCAGGCTGATTCATGTGATGTGAGCAAATTTATTCGCCGAATTTGGGGAAGAATGGTTGGGGACAAAGCATTTACTGAATTAAAGAACTCGATACCTTTAATTGCAGGGTAAACTGTTGGAAACGTAGAGGGATTTGAAACAAGAATTTGAGTTGTCCAAAAAATGCATTATATAGGAGTTTCTGTAGGAAATTCAGTGGGGAAACTTACGTAATAAGCAAAAATATATGACACACGTAATGAGCATCAGAAATTTAATATTTTTTAAATAATGAAATTTATTAAAAACTCAACGTACACAGTGGAAAAGTATTCGATCACCTGAAATAAGTTTTGAATGCTTGGTTTGTGCAAGTTTCGACAGCTAAATATGCCAGAAACCATGGGAAAAACCTAAATGGTATGTGACAAAATGTTATCAGGAGATTTTAAGGTTAGTTATTCATTTGATATCAATTTTAACACGTTGACTCCGATTCTCTACACAGGTAAAATTACATGCCGACAAATATCTCTAGTATGAATTTAAAATCGAGGGATTTTGGTTTCACAAATTTGGTTACTCTATTAATTTTCTTTCTAGCCAGAACTAGCTTATTCGATTGATGAACACAAATTTGAAGAAAACTGGAAAATTTGTATTTATACATGATAGTGCTTTGCTTACATTAGGTTAGATGATCGCGTGTACCATATATGACCCACTACGGAGTCAACTCCAAAAAGAAAGAAAGAAACGGAATAGTCGGAGGATGTGAACGATTACATAATTTCTTCGACCAAGTACAAAAATGAGCTATCAGAATGTTTATAAAAACCAAATGTCTCGTAAAACGTAGTTGATTACACAGTGAATAAATAGAAGATGACCTCGGAAAATTTTCCTAGAGCTTGTGAACCTCGAATGATTTCAATAAGATCATAAACCATGTAACGAAATCTAAGTCATGAACTAATCTGTTTGTGACAAGAGATGAACTTTAGAAAGACCTTAGTGCTTCTGGAACACATGTTTGTAAGAGAACAATTGGTGTTGAACTTTCGCGGCAAGAACTCGAATCTTCTCGTAGACCCCATTACTGAAGAAACACCGTTTAAGGTCAAGATTGCAGCTTGGAAAAGGGAATTTAGAGCCCGATGATGATTTTTTAAACAAATTTTGCGGTGTAGTGAGAGTAGGATGGAGATGTATATTTATAATGATGTCTCGCTTGTTTGAAGAAAAGATGGAGCAGTGTACACTCTTGATACCATCAAAACTTTGACGTGTGATGGCGTAACCATTATAGTACGGGGCTGCTTGTATTTAGCGGTACATGTCAGTTGCAAATGTTTGGAGGAACTTAGGGTAAAGCTAAACATGGTAAAATTTTAAGAAATAATTTTTAAAATATATTAAGAAACTGGATCTTGTATCTGAACGGCTGCTTCCACTGGACAATGATCCTAAGTAGACCGTCAAGGAAATGCGTGAATGGCTCCAAAGCCATCTTATGGAGGTATTGATATGGCCTAGTCTATCACCGAATTTAAATCCGATCGAAAATTTATGGAGAAAGCTAAAGTGAGATTCACTCAAAACAACTGACCAACCTCATTAAATTGAAGGCGTTTACCGAGGAAGAACGGGCTAAGATTCTACTCAAATCTTGCCAGAACTTGGTAAAAACTTATAGGAACCGCCTCAGCTGTAATTGCAAACGAAGGCACAGTAGCTAAATACTAAATCGATTTCTTTCTAGTTTCTAAGTACTTTTCACTTCATATTTTGTTCAATTGCGTATTAATTCTAAGCGTACAACAAATATTTAATTTTTGTTCCCTAGTGCTTGTTCATGTTACTTGTATAATTTGAACAGCTTCCATAGTTACGTGTCTTTAATAGATGTTTTAAAACGAATGTTTTTTCTGTTTAAATATTTGTTTCATCTCACTTTATACCCAGAATTGTCCTATCCCATCAACAAATAATTGCTGAAATGGTATGCTTGTTGAGTTGGCATCTTTAAATGGTCGTCTAATTAGCCAAGAACATCAAGTGTACAATCACGAAACTCATTTTTCGTACGTGTATGTTTCTTTGAGGGCCGTGAAGGAAAGGATGGTTGTCTTTGAAGCTAGCGGCGGATCATACGATAGTAAGTTTGACTGAAAAATAAGCCTATTAAGAGTTTTATGTCTCACCTGATATTACTGAACAGGTTGAATTTTTCAATTTAATTTCGCAGTGATGTAACCTGGATGTAAATTCACACTGATTAGCACGTAGTTTTTACGCTCTGTTCAGCATGTTTTTGTTAATTTAGGTAACCTCTCTTTTCGAAAGGAAGGATGCACAATGACGGAACATTCTCTAGTCAACAACAACGAATGCTTCAGGTTTTCACGAATTCTGCTCCTAGTCTCAGATTTAAAAAAAGTAAAAATGGAAGTGTAAAAATATTTTTGGATATACAAAATTCTATTTTTGTTAAATGGGTGCCTCCTATCAAGGGGAAAGAGGTAATGGCAACCACCGTACACGCTTACCCAGGTTAAAACAAATGGGTTGATTGCTCTTCAAAAAGTTTCGTGCTCTGACTGGTATCCTTGCCAATGCTGTTGGGGAACCTAGAGTTCAAGAGTTCTCAGTGTAACATGCAATTAAAAAGTGGTGTAGGAAATGCTGCATTTTGTACGCTTGACATTTCATTTTGATTAACTGAAATAGCTCAAAAATTATTGAATGAGAAAATCAAACGCTATCTTCTAAAGCAAAAAATTATCTTTGGAATACAGGACATCAGCCTACACATTTATAGCTGCGATCACTTTTAAACCTTAAAAATGCTCGTTTTTCGACTCGATATTTTTTTCGCTTTTTTGTTTACACTTTTTATTTCCTGAGCCGTTCGCTCGCAGCTGGCACCGAGAAGTGTACGTTGAAGGAGATGTAGTCCGAGTGCTCCTTTGCGCTTTGCGAGCGCGTAAGACTCCTAAATTTTTGCCAAAGTTGATCCGCTGACACTCTAAGACCTTGTCCTCATTTTACAGTCTGCGAGCATGGAGGTATGCGGAATTATTTCTCCAGCGTATAAGAAATTGAGCGAGTGTCATAGGGCAATATACCGCAAATTTAATTTTCGGCGTCAAATATGCCTCATGCTTTCTCTAACCTTTCCGGGGTTGTAGTTAGGGAGATAATTCGACCAACCGTTAATCAATCGCCATCACTTTTGTTCTCTTAGGCATTTCATGCTTTTTTCGGCGCGAGAATATTTTCTTTCGTCCTAGTTCAACTTTCAAGCTGATGTCGATTGGTCCTCAGTAGAACACATTCAATAGAGCGATATTTGTCTGTTGGTTGCGAAGCAATATTGATTCAAAGGCTCAGGTGTCATGGATTATCGCTGGAATTCTTTCGGCGCCTCTAACCTGTAAATTGCCTGAAGTGTTCAAGAACGATCATTGAACCTTGAAATTCCTGACTTAAAACTTCCTACCATGAGTGTTTTTATAGTTGTGCCGGTCAGGTTTTCAATATGTCTTTCATTAGCAACATCAAACGTTATTTTAAGAGCCATCGGTGTTTTTTTTGTAAAACCATAAATTCTGGCCTTAACGAGCTGCTGGCCACGCCAGTTCGTTCCACTTAGCCATCGATTAAAGTTATATATTCCACGCATCTCTTATTTTTTACGCATTCATCTTTGATTTATCCTTCATTGAAGCGCAAATATTTGTGTAATGTATCCCAAAATTAAGAACTGTGAATCTCTATTTTATTTGTTCCTTCCTTTAGCTCATCATGTCCTATGTTTTCATGCCGAGGTTAATGATGCAACATATTTTCCGAAGAGATTGTTCACGATCGCTACCGCTTTGTAGGTATTCAGAACTTGCCATGTTTTCAAACTGAAGGAATCCTTGAGTCATTTTTTATATTTGATTAACATTTCTCATTCTTTTCACATTCTAAGGCTGAAGCCGCTGGATCCGTTCTCACGAGCATTATTTTTTCTCAAGTTAAGCATTTCCTACCGCGCCCATTAATAGGTTGCTTCAACATGGTTTGCAGTTCGTGACCACCAGTCGCTGTTTTTCATCTCGAATGCATTTTTGAGGCCGTGCGCCTCGACGTCCCTGAATTATGGTTTCCTATACGCCCCTCGCGAGTCTTTTTGGGGTTTTTGTTCCTAACTTGCCGCGAAGCCCTGTGAGCGTTTCACTTAGAGCCCCGGGCAAGCGATGCGTAGACGGTTTGCAAATTACTTCATTCTCCCATGAATAATTTAGGGAACGAAAAAATCTACGCGATATTGTGGGCATGGCCGACAAGGCCGTCTGCGCTCTTGAGAAAAATAACAAGCGAAGTGACTGGGCTGTGTTATTTTGAAGATTTTTGTCGCCAACTCCATTAGACCATTAGCCTCAAGACTGCGTGCGCTATTATGGTGAGACCAAATTTCAAAATGTTTGTATTTCTTAGACTGGCCATTCACGCTAGACACCTCGCCTTCTATTCAAGGATTTATACACAAACTTCAACAAAAAGCATATAAAATTGGTCAAGCTAAAAATCCAGCCCATAAAGAAAGTATTTAGTCATGTCAATTCATGATGAATACGTTTGTTCCAACAACTGCGCTGTATTGTTTCCGCATATGAGTACGTTTTTATATTAAGTAATATTCAATGAAAAAATAGAAAAACTTTATACTTATTGAACAATTGGCTTAAGTTTTAATTGCCGATCGTGGGCATTTATGTCCCATATTCATGGTGTATTGACTTCCAAAAACTTTCCGTGGTCTCACGTGTAGTGCGCAATATATGCCAACTGAGAAACGGCAAAAGGAAATCTCAGTTAAACCTCAGTCTGAGCAGAATACTCGTGCGAGAGAACTCTCTGGGACTGCTCATCAAAAGTGATCAACTGACGAACACTACATCGAAGAATAATTCACCTGTTTTTAGTTTTATCGTGAGATATAAATAATATATTCACTCCAACCGCCTCGTTTTATTGTCCAACTTTGATAGCATTCGTGAAGAAATGTCCCCGTACAATGGCAATCTTCGTGCAGCTTGTCCCAAATCTCTTCATTTCAGTGACTCTTGCCCTCCTTCCTGACATGTGCAGCTATCCGGGTAAAATATTCATCACGCGTGGCGTTTACGACATCATCTCGTGTCTAACCCGAGGACCTAGATTCGGTCCCTGCGGGACGTTCTTATCTTTTAAGTTCACAAGGCTCGCCGGCGTATAAACATCGCTCCATATTACTGCGGTAAGCGGGCAAACCTGCTGGAAAATTGCTACCCGCCTCCAAACACCAGCAAAAGCCGGTGATTTTGTTGCTGCAGCTCCGCGGTCCACAGATTTCTGTTGAGGAAAGTGGACCTCCGGAGAGGTTTACTGCATAAACTTCAGGCTTGCCGTGCTCTTACTCTTACGCCTCAATGACTCGAACAGTGTAAGTTAAGCTGTCCGGGATTTTAGGATCTAAAATACGAGATTCCTCGCTATCAAATTTATACGTTCAACGTAATGGATGTAAAGTTTTACGAGCATACAAGCTTTGAAGGTTCTGTTTAGGATTAAAAATGTACTGTAAGCAAGAAATATAGTAGAGTGCTACGGAAACTTGATTTATGTTGCCAGTCTAAATTCTAATTTTTTAAACAGAATTTATCTGGCCCATTCTCATTCCACGAGACATTTGTTTCGTGTTTAATGTATGCATAGTTTCTTAAGCAATGAACTGCCCTATGTATAACTTTCTAGGTTTGCCTTCATTGCCAAAGCAAATTATTTTATTTAGAATTTCTTATTAATGTTATACACGTGAGCTCCATTGGTATTTAATATTACGAACGAATTCAACAATAAATTTGTAAACAATTTCAAGGATTTCGCATGCATATTTTATAACACGCTTGAAATGTCAAAGATCTCTTTGCACCCCACACCAATTTATTACTCATCGAAAGTTGTATTTATTCATGCAAACTTATTTTTCCCATTGTTATTGTGTTGTAAAAAACTAAACTTGATCTGTATTTATTTTCATTGATGCCCATGTTGGGATTATAACGTTGTGCCCTTATCTTCAATCATCTAATTTTTCAATAATTACTTAGAACATATAGCTAACCATTCGATCTAAAGATGACTTAATGATAATATAAACCTGCAATTTTTTGTACTTCAGATAACATCCAGCTCGTTATCTTTTCTAACTCTCATCTGCTCTCGGACACAAAAAAGGTCCAACATCTCTATTAGGATAGATTTTAATTTGAGGTTGCTTTTTGTACCTTCCCACATTTTTCTGATTGTACATTAGGCGGGATTAACTTCACTCGGTTTCGAGGCTATTGTGTAGTATGAATTTCATGGTTTGTAACAGAAAACACGCGAGCAAATTACTTTTTTCAACCCTAGGCTGATTTTTTGGGATCAGATTCTTATACACAAAAAAAATTATTTTCTGAAAAATTCACGTGTGTAAATATGTAAGAAATACATTCTTCATCCGATTACCCTGGTTTGATTCTTGTATGAAAAGTAATTTAGCTGATTCCAAGCAGTTAACGTCGGTGCTGCGTGGCTGTTACAAGTTTGCCCCATCGTCACAGTACCTGCAAATGTCTAACAAAAGCAGGACGTCCCGCACGAGGCGAGACTGTCGGGCCCACGGCGCTCGGGTGAAGTGTAGCTCATACTGCAGTTAGAAGAAATTAAATAGTTTCAGGTTAAATACGAATCATGAACCCTGGACGTCCACTATTTTCCTCTATACTGCGGTTTGTGGCCAGGTTCGTGATGGGTCAGTACGTGTCTGGGCACGGGGACGTGGTGAGCCACGTGAACATCAGCAGCGTGCGCGTGGTGGACGGGGGCCTCTACGAGTGTGTGGCCCACAACACTGCGGGCCAAGAGGCCCACTCGGCCCGCCTCAACGTCTACGGCCCACCCACCGTGCGCCCCATGGGGCCCCTCACTGCTGTCGCGGGCCACACCTTCCGCGTGGCGTGCCCCGTGGGGGGCCACCCCATACACAAGATCACCTGGCAGAAAGGTAACCCATAAAGGCTATTTTCGGGCGCATAAAAATGACTCATCGGTGATTGCTTAGAGTTCATTTATTCCCTCCACCTTCACTATTTGTATATATCACTGAGCTATTCTTTAAGAGTTTCTATTTCCCATGAATGTCTTCAGATGTTTTAGAGGTTGAGGTAGCTTTTACGAATTATATTATTCTGTATAATTTTTGTGACGAGTATTTATTTCTACCATTTTTTCGAGAAACCTGTTGTATGGCTTACTTACAAATCACATTCCTCACAATTATCGTTGAACATTTTATTTTCATAATTCGCAAGTTAAGAGCAACTGTTTTCGGAAATGTGTTACTCAAAATTACCATTTGATTTAGAACAATCTGTTTAACATTAGAAATATAAATTTCTAACCTGGAAAGCAGATGTTAGAATTGTATTACCATTGCTAGTAGACTGACCCTGGCAAAAATACCATGACTTGTGTATTTATACTTAAAATAAACCAGGTTGATGGTATTTTCCCACTGAAGCATGTTACAGTGGAAAGCAGTGGTCACAAATATTCCTCAGTTTTTTTTAAATCAGCTAAACTATGATTAAACTATATTCATTAATGTACTATCATATCGTATTCTATCAAATATACCAGTTGGTTTTTATTAGGTTAGAATCATTGACGATATGATTTTGAGAATCCTATCTCTACCACTACCGCATCTCAGTGCAGCGTACAGTAATATTCTACAATGAAATACTAATGAGGGGCACGGGGAGACCAACCAGACAAGCAACAACATGTGTATTGTTATATTTATAATATTTGTATAAACAGGAAACGAACTTTCTTTTATGTATAGATTGAGTGGTGCGGCTGCATCAGGAATTAGATGAAATTCCTCGCAAAATAAATGTGTATTTTATCTATCAGAATACAGTTTTCAAGATTTTTTTTTAAAGCTTTTTCATTATTCAGTAATAATTTTTACTGATACGCCAAGCAGTTATCTCTCAGTAATTCCAAAACATTCTGCTGTTTGTTGTCTTAAAAACGCGCCTTGCTCGAGCACCCGAATGCTTGAGTAATAAACGAAAATTAGACCTTGTTGATGTTCCAGTTCGAACAATTCACCGCGCAATGACACAATTTGCCGGACTCTTTCTTTGGCTTTTAAAACGAAGAAATAAGAAATTATGCTTGTAATACGGGAACAAAACGAAAGTGAAATTTAGCAAGGCAATTTAAGATGAAACTTTGAGTTTATTGACTACGTATTGTGTGCTTCAGATGGCGAGGAGCTGCCGTTCAGCGACCACCAGTCCGTGGACTCCAGCGGCCGCCTCCAGCTCTCTGACGTGACCAGGGCGTCTGACGAGGGCACCTACTCCTGCGCCGCCTACGATAGGCAGGGGCGCTCTGACTCCCAGTCCTTCTCACTCACGGTCACAGGTGCGTCCAGGTGTGACGGTGCGTCCAGGTGTGACGGTGCGTCCAGGTGTGACGGTGCGTCTTGGTGTGACGGTGCGTCTAGGTGTGGCGGTGCGTCCAGGTGTGACGGTGCGTCCTAATCTACTTTAAGAAATTTTCTGCCAATGTGAGCAGTGGCGAGATTCGTTACGAGTTTGCAATTTGCAATAAATGATTTTTATATTTTGTTTAGAGCTCCACCGAGCTTGCTGATGCACTCTTGATGCACTTACGTGTTATACTTGTAAAACGGGGAAATTATTCTAGTACTCATAACAACTTTATATTATGTGACGTGATCATCTCTCTTCACGCGTCCTATACGGACGGCTATATGTGTCTAGAGATCGTTTCATTAAAAAAACATCGAAAGTAAAGGTATAATAATTTCCATTTCTTTATGCTAGCTGGTGGCAAAATTATTTAATAATTCTTAGGTCCATCTCACCCGAATAAAAGGAGTGCGAGAAAACTCATTCGTCTCATGATTCATTGCGCGGATGACCAATTCAGGATGAGTACAATATAAATTCTCTCCCTCATGACAGTGCCCCCCCGACTCGCACCGATCGTTTTCTCGAAGGGGACCCGGTCTGGCATGAGGGCACAGGCCACTTGCCTCGTGCAAGAAGGGGACACGCCCATCACCATCCGCTGGCTGAAGGATGGACGATACTTGGACCCCTCGACTTCCCCTGACCTCGACATCTCGCAGCTCAACGAGTTCACCTCCGTGCTCGTCATAGCAAGAGCGAAGGCTCATCACTCCGGCAACTACACTTGCTCTGCATCCAATGCCGGCCACTCGAGACAGTCGTCTGCTCTGCTCTCGGTTAGAGGTGCGTGGGTGTTACCTGGACGGTCCAGAGTGATCGTTATTTCCGCCAGCGGTGCATTCTGCTTACTCCTATTTTTCTGTTCCAATAGCGGTCTAAGATCGTTGATACCAGCGCGTATAATTCTAAAATTTAATTTAGTGAATCATCGTTCTATTGGTGACTAGGATGTTGAGTTTATTTTTCTTGTTAAGTTTCCACTGTAAATGTTCTTAGAATTTTTATCGGTCTTATTGTCTGCATCTGCAGTCCCAGAACACTCTTCAGGTTGTCGTTTTTCTCGAGAATTTTCTTAGTGCCAGTCTCAAGGTTCAAGTACTCTGGATCGAGCGCAACACGAGAGAAGGGATCGGTATGCATTCGTATATAAGTATCATGAACACTTTTCTTACTTATAGATTAAGATGCATTTTTCAGGCTATTCTAATATATGAGTGTGAATCTTAATTATGCTTCAAAAGAAACATATTCTGCTTAAAAAAAAGATTTTGTCAGATTTCAATTTTAATTGCCTTGAAATTCTTACCTATCTCGCATTGCTTAGTTGCAATAAAAAGTCAAATTATAATTTTATAACAACGTGTGAATTTCATTTCACGATAATATTTTAGTACTCCAGTCACATTAGAGAAAATGTCTTACTATCACTCCTTTTCAATGGGGAAAGAATAAAGTGGTAGAAATACTAGCAAACTGAACAAAGAGCAATAGAATACAAGCAACGAAAATTCACTATTTCACGAAGTCGTATGTAAAAAACAGGCCCATCTAGTTCGAGCATAGCCATTAATTACTTAGTTACAACTTCTGACTTAACCTATTTGTGACAATGCAACTTCAGTTCCGCCACACTAGCAGCCATTATTCCTTTGACGTTAGGAGTGGTGGAGCTTCAGTTCCGCAGCACCAGCAAATTTGAGTTACTCGAACGACTACCATTAAATGTTACGCATACACCACGAACAGTAGGGATTTATCCTTCGTTTTCGAGAAAAACTTGGCACTTCTGACTTGATGCGTCGCATGTGCAGTGCCCCCGGAGTGGGTGGTGACTCCCCAGGACGCGAGCGTCGCTCTAGGGGCGCCTCTGCGGGTGCTGTGTAGCGCCACCGGCTACCCTCCGCCAGCAGTCACGTGGAAACAGCACACAGGTGTCCCACCCAGGCCAGACTACAGTTGTCGTTCTCCATTTAACGTGTTTTTTTACTTCTTCGAACCTGTTTCATGAAGCTAACTGACGGTATGACGTAGATGGGGTGCTGTAGGTTCTCTTTTGGTAGCTCAGATTTTCTTCGAATTTATTAATATGCGTTTCTTTAGACCTCAGCAACACCGAGCAGCTTAGAATAACACTAATAACGCGTATGTGTTATCGATACGCGCTGAAAAAACTGAAGCCAAAACCCAATGAAAATAGTTATTTTTTGACAAAACTGCACATTTCTATTTCTCGGTAGGCAATGCTCATTAATGTTCAAATTTTGACAAATCATGTACGCATATTTTCTGCATAGCTATGAGAAATTTCAACTAATTTTTGCCCTCCCCAGATTCGGGCAGCTGGAAGCCCTTGCACTATAACCCAGACAACACCGGCGTGAGCGCAACGTCTGGCGCTGCAGAGCTCGTCAGCTTCCGCAACACGCGACTCGGGCATCCTCCCCCCTCCCGCAGCGGCGGCAGCAACACAAGCAACAGCTCTCTTGTCATCAGCAAAGCACAGCGGCAACACGAGGGTCGCTACAGCTGCCAAGCAAAGAACGCAGTCGGGCCGGGACTGTCGAAAGTGATCACTGTTTCAGTCAGCGGTGAGTTTCTCCAAGGCCCGTTTATCAGTTTTTATGAGCGGCTGAGATTCTTGTAACTAGGGCGTGCAATTTTTACACGTTTTTTTGCGACGATGTAGTTAATCTAGGGGCGAAATGACCCCCCGGTGGGCCAAATCGTGGGAAACGTGTTTAAACTTTCCTTCGGAAATCATCGTACGATTGGTAAGTAGAAATTTGAATTTTTTCCTTTGTCAATTCGCATCATGAAATAATCGCTTACGAAGGTTGAGCATCAGATTTCATTTTGCGTTTTGTATAACAACAATAAATCCCTATATTCGGTGGCAGGTTTTCTGTCTGTCAAGTTCGAATGATGGTGTACGTAACGCTCGTGACTACCATTGGGCGTGTAAATGTTTTAACACTCACAAACAGTTTTCTTCATAAACTACCTCATAATATGGTTTACGTCCCGTGATAAGTCGTCGTCTATTGGTCACGACAGTGGCGCTGATTCTGACAGGCGTAATTGCAGCGTGACTCTAACTTCTCAGCTCAATGACTCTAACTTCGACTTCCTATATACTGAGTCATTTAAATTTAGACTATCATTCATTGATTTTCCTCTTAGTTTAGTTTGAATTTTTACAAGTTTGACTTCATCTCAGAGAATAGGTTACTTCTTGCTTTAAATTGACATATTTTGGAATGAAAATCATCAAAACAATGCAAAATTATTGAGAAGGGAAACGCTAATATCAAATTATCGTTATTTGAACACAAATAGTCATCACTCTCTTTCGATATGGATTAACCAATTAAAATGTAGCTTTGAAATATATCGCTCCAAAGTATTTGTTATGGAGGTGTTTTTGTTAAAGCACAAAAATATGGCAACCAAAATTCCATCTGACGTCGCGCCGTCATGTTAGTTGATCGTGGGTAATCTTTATTTGTCATCAATGGTTGATGAGCAAATTTTATACATGGCAGAGCCCCCCTGGTTTCCGGGCACTCCGACCCCTGTAGAGGTGGTGGTGGGCAACACGGCCACTCTACGCTGCCGTGTGATGGGAGACCCTCCTCTCGCCGTCATCTGGACCAGTGCTGGCCAACCCATCACCAACTCACAGAGGTGCGCTCTTATTACATCTCAAAATCAACGACATGTTGATCCTATTTATACTAACCTGTTCATTTTATTAGTCCATGAGTTGGGAAGTTTCTTTTAGCTTGTGTGTTCCCAGTTATCATGTGACATGAGCGTTGTGTGGTAGATTTACGTAAGGGTAAAAAATTTCCAAGCATTAACTGTGTAACAATTTCACTAAGATTTTAGTATAAGGGAGATTACATATCGAATACTTATTGTCACTCAATCGACGTGTAGCTACCTTGCAATAAAACTTATTAAGCAGCGAGCGGCATGTTGATGCTATGATGTTGCTCGCGTCTAAATAAGACAAAACCAAACAAATTATAGATGAACTACGAGTACGGTCAGATTGTGTACACTCAACTATATGCGCTGTTATTATACCTATTAGAAATGAAATTGCACTATTTAACTCTACTTAGGCTTATAAACTTTCTATGTCGATTGTTAATTTTTGAGGCGAATTCACAAATTTGATTTATGCTCATAAAATTTTACTATGCTCGTTGTAAGATTTCTTGTTGAATTGAATTTGAAAGTAGAACATTAGTCGTGAGAACGACCAAATGGTCAACTCACAATTTGATATCCCGCACTCTCAGTCGAACCGTGCTATCGATGCAAAAAAATATTCGTCTGGCATCTCTTTTTTCAGAATTTATTCCGAAGTGAAAGAAGAAGATTCAGGCGGCATGACTCTGCTACTGACGGTGGAGTCTGCCAGGCCCTCTGACACGGGCACATTCGGGTGCCAAGCGACCAACCACCACGGCACTCGCTCTTCAGAGCACCAGCTTGTAGTGCAAGGTTTGCTGGCTCTCCACCGCTAGTATAAATGCATAATAATCAGGGGCTCGCCGCATAATTTCAAACTATTTCTAGGACGTAAAATCGGGAACTAATGGCACTGCAACTGTTTCTACGTTAATTTTACTTTCTCATGAAGGTCCATGTGAATGAGCCAAGTAGTATGTAATTTTATATTACAGAGGCCATGAGAAAGAAAAGAATAAGGGGGTTTCTCAATTGTACAGAGGAGATAATTAGTGTATAAATTGATTCATTAATTCAGGAAAGCATTCGGAAATTCAGCATCGTCTGGACCTAAAGAGTACATGATTTGTGAGAAGTGTCTGATATTTGATGGCTGAACTGGGGGCGCGTGTTTGACAACGCATTATGATGTTAAAACGTAGTTCAAAGTTTACGTCTGAAATTAAAAGAAATTTCATTATCGACTACCAAAATTTTGAATGTAACCCTGTAATAATTCTTGTCCTGAAACTATTATGGCTTTATACCCTAGTTTTGCAATGCCAAATTAGCAGAGCTACGAATAGGGGTGATAAAACTTCCCATTTATTCGCTGGCAACCTTCGGAGATTTCCCGGCGAAACCAAGTACTGGCTCAGATTTCTTCTAAAAACGATAGGGCGGTCACACGCACGGTAAACACTGCGTAATGAAAACGCCGCGAACAGTCTACGATCCGCAGAACGCTGATGTTTCAGATTTCACAATGTTTTCTTTCTACCTTCACAATATTTCTTATTACCAATGTTTTATATGTTTTCTTACTACCTTCACAATGTATTCTTACTACTTTTACAATGTATTCTTACTACCTTCGCAAAGTATTCTTACTACCTTCGCAATGTATTCTTACTACCTTCGCAATGTATTGTTACTACCTTCGCAATGTATTGTTACTACCTTCACAATGTATTCTTACTACCTCCACAATGTATTCTTACTACCTTCACAATGTGTTCTTGCTGCCTCCACAATGTGTTCTTGCTGCCTGCACAATGTGTTCTTGCTGCCTGCACAATGTGTTCTTGCTACCTCCACAATGTGTTCTTACTACCTCCACAGTGTGTTCTCGCTACCTCCACAATGTGTTCTCGCTACCTCCACAATGTGTTCTCGCTACCTCCACAATGTGTTCTTGTTGCCTTCACAATGTATCCTTACTACCGATACATCCCGGCAGACGTGCCTGCCACCCCCATGGGAGTACGCGTTACGGACGAGACTTCGAGGTCGCTGTCGGTGTGGTGGGAGCCCGGGGGCGTCAGCAGCGGGGGAGCTGTGGCCCCTGTCACGTCCTACATCGTAACCCTCACACACGGTGATGGTAAGTAGGAGAAGTAGAATTGGTAGAAGTAGTAGTA
>VOMN01122190.1:0-25911 GCA_014899125.1 Orchestia grillus
TTCATGTCGGTGCCCAATATTGTAGCACGGTTACAATTCAAATAAATGAAAAACATTGAAAAACATACCTTAAAACTAAACTGATCAATGTAAAAACCTAACACAACATTGAAAATCTTTCAAGGAAGCTTCTTTCAAAATTTGGTAATGACGAGTGCATTTTTGAGTTAATGGTTAAGATAAAACATCTTACACAAAAGTTTGGCAGGGGATGTAGAGCGACTGCCGAGTGCAACACTTTCAATACGTTCTGATGAACATAATAAAGTCAATGACTTATTTTTACGTTGTTCTGGAGAGAAAAAAAAGTAGCAGTATTTATATTTTCGTCCGACCATTACTCAGGTGTTGAAGGGCTAAGCAAATTAGACTGAGGTCAGACCCATCGAGAGCTATCCTGTCATTTCTGACGGGCCACTTCAGCAAGTTCGAGAGACCGCACTTCTTTCGAGATACGCCAGTGTACCTTCATAGAGCAGGTCGGGTTGTCCGTACGTGAGGGTGCCGGGGTCTGCGTCAGGAGTGAGGTTGACAGGGGCGGCGGAGGGGCTCGCAAGGTACAACACAGAGCCGTTGCTCACCACCACCAGCGCCCAAACAGAGTTTTCCTGACGGAGGCAAGGCTTACGTCACTACAGATGGTAGGAAAAAACATAAGGAGACACTATGACGAGGACTCGTGAAACGGGTGACACATTTGAGAAAACTTGAGGTATACTCGAGTTTATGATCGAAAGAATGAATTTAATTTGAATAAAATGACCAATGGGCTTTACACTCCAAGACGAAAAGGAAAAACAAATATTTATTTCGAAGCTAAGAATCTAAGATCGAGGACCGTCAGGATATCATCACACATTCTTTCTAGCATGAAAAATGACGAGAAATCAATTGTGTTGCATCATTACGAGTAGTGTTGAGGGAGACAAGAATCAACAACCTCAGCATTGCTGGAGATTTTCGCTGGTATGCTAACTGGAGAATTGAGCTATGTATATTCTATTGGATGCTATCATAATTAACTATCATACAAATCAACCTCTCTTGCAATTGAAGTCATTTGAAAGCAAATACTGCTCATGCGCGCAATAAAATTGGTCGATTTTCTTAAGCGAATACTATTTGACGGCAGCTTTTTGTGATGCGAGTGGAAGAATTTTCAGGTGTGCCTACTAGATTTGTAAAATTTACCCACGGGAAATTATGGTGACTGCCAGCACATATCCCTCAGGGACAATTACTTTCATTCGATGAATAGAGAATATTAACTTCATGAACTTCATTTCAATTCAATTTTGCATATCAGGCAAAGAACAATTGAAATTAGAATAATAGTTCACAATAGTTAATATGCAAACGTGGGTTTTCTTCTCTGAAGTTAAAAACTACCTTTAATAGAAGGGAGACAATATCTCTACTCATAAGCGAAAAAATTCAAGCAGGCAGTAACCCGGAACCGATCGCTTGTGAGCATGCATAGAGCTGCCTGTAGTAGTCCGACACCTTATTAAGCAAAATGTGTAGGCTATATTTTGCTTACGTCAAATGTGCACGTCAAACACCTGTGTGTCTTCCGCAGGTAACCTTAATAGTAGTTTTTTTAGGAAAATAATTGACGTTTCAGGAATTCTGTTCCGAAACATTATTGTACTAGTAGGACCCGTGAAAATTTCACGGAAATTCAGATACACAAACTTTAGATAAATCAGCCCATTAGCAGTGGTCCTCTTAAGTGTTGGACTGAGGTTAAAGGTTCAGGGCAGAGATAATCCGGTCTTGGAAGCAAACTTCACCTTGACGAAGCGAGCAGTCTGAACTCTATTTGGGAAACTGAATATGTGTCGCGAAGCCTTGCTTTTATAGCAAAACATGCAACCCATATACAGGATACTTCGCTCGAGACCTGAAATTTCACTTGAAAAGTGGCGAAGCGTGACGGAAGCTACAAGCACATTAATATTTATATATTATTTTAATGCTAGAATTTTCTTTGTATACTAAGCAAGCTTTAACCCATCAAATGATTGATATGCTCTATGTAAAAATTTTCTTCCTATTTCCTTCAAAAATATTATTAAAGCGGATGAGCTAATAATTTTGAACATGAAAATGTAGACATTCATTTAATTATCTTGTATAGGTTCAAGTTTGATCACAATGCTACCCAAATGGCTACCAATATCAGGAAAAGATGAGGAGAAAACTCCACAAGTGACAAGACAGTACGAAAGTGTTTTCAGGAATTTCGTAGAGGTGTGATCTGCAGCACTCGTTTTCCGAAGTAATCTGCTGATTTCATTTAGTCTTAGCGAAGCTTAATCGAGCAGCAGCATGGCCGAATTTATGAAGAGACGGTGGTCATGGTTGATGACCACCCCATCCATTGTTATTCAGATAATGCTGTGTTGTGCGAGCACTCAGGATGGTAACGTGCGTGTCCAACATCTTGGCAAAATCGCTACAACTCTTGAGTTAATATCGAATTCACAACAAAGTTTTTGCGCTGTTCTCGGTGACAGTTTCGGTTTCCTACCATGTTTAGATGTACTTTTCACAATGCCAAACTGACAAAACTTTTTTATAATAAATTGTTCTGTAGATTTCGAGATGAAGAAACCTTTAGAAATACTGCTATGTCATTGCTACTATTAGTTGATTAGTTTAAGGTTCCCTAACTACAGGGTGTCCTACAAGTACCTGGCCCTTGCGTTGATGAGTAAATCTATCTAGTATAATACTAAAACTCTGGTCGTCTTGCATTCGTTCAATCCTGTATTGTGGATACCGACTTAACTGCATAGGAAATATTTGAGGATTCGGTCTGATTTTGATAAATTTTATTTGATCCAACGGGTCACGTGTCGTCTAGTAGGATACTAAATTGTAAGGCGTCCTATTAAAATGTGGTAACCAAATTAATAGGGTCAGATACTTCCGCTCCATGCAATTTGGTATCCTATTTACTCATCAACGCAAGGGTCAGTTACTTCTGGGTCACCCTGCACATCACAGGCGTCCTTAGAATAACAGAAAAAAAGGCTCGGACCATTTTGTATGGATTGTAGGGAACAGGGAATCTATGCACAGATGTGTTCCCACACAGGATTCCCTACGTAGAGAAATAGCAAGATAAGAAGGAAGATGAAGAAAAGATGAAGAATTATCAGCGAAGAAGCCATGAAAATTAGAAGGAACAAAGTGGGCACGAAGGATAAAACTTCCTAAGGCCTGACTAGAGCTGAGGTAACCTAACACTTTTCTCCCTGGGAACGCCAGTATACATAGCATAGAATAGACAAACCTAAATAACCTGAACTTATTCCCTATGGCCTATCCAATACCCCTGATGGGAAATGTTGCCATCACTTTCTCGTGATTTGTGAAGGCCAAGCCAATTCTGCTTCAAATCAGCTCTGAGCTCCTTTGTCTTTCTCGTCGTAGCATCCATGTGTGAGTTGAAAGGCATTAAACTACTCGCACCGAGTTATGTTCATCGGAATCTTTAACAATATTTTTACCTGAAAATAATCTAAAATAATTTCGAAAACATGTAAAAAAATATCAAACGTTAAATTATTAAGGTATGTATTTTTGAATTTAAGACAATTTTCCGCACTGCATGCATGATTTTGTCGTCATTAACTCTTGCAAAATTCACTCGTAATGTCTACACCCATGTAACTTGTTCTTCTGAAAACTGAATTTTACATTCCGTTTCTCGTACTTGTAAACATATAAAAACATAGGTTTTAGAACAAACATTAGGATTACAGAAATTAGTGAAAATATTGAAGGAGATTTAAAGGGTTAGCGAAAAAATTCACTGTTAACTGCATATTGAGACCCTGATGAGAGGTGCCATAAGTATATACGCTGAGTAATCTGATTCAGTTGTTGGTGAGAACGGCACCTCAACTGCAGTGCGGTGTCGAGATATTCGTGATATTGACCATAAATCCTCCGATTACTTTATGTCAGTCCCCAAGGAAGAAATGCCACCGATCAAGTGCTGTGTCGAGACCCGAGGTGATGTCCACTGACCGTAGCGTTGACGTCCCTGGTCCTGGGGAGGGTGTGCGCCGCCCACTGGGCGTACTGCAGCCGCACCGGCACTGCAGGCGCTGCCGTGTCACCACCGGAGAGGGTCAGGGGGTAGTAGTGACTGACGGGCCGCGGAGAGGCGGTGAATTAAAAAAAGTTTTCCGTATGTTTTTTGAAATGTCATTGAGCTTTGCTACGCGTGTACTGCCGAATAGATCACGCCTCGTTAAGCAAGAAGCCTTAAAATTAGTTTTTATGCTTAGATTTTGGTTTATTTGTAATTTTGATTATCGATTCAACTTTCTATTGTAAAAATCACACAAAAACTTGCCTAAACTTCTTTAAATCATGATTTTGCAACAAATACTATTTATATTCGGACTGTGTAATGCAATTTGAATTCAGTTGAAAAAATAGTTTAGACGGCATTGCTTCAGAGGAAAATACTGAGGGAACACGCCACTCTCATCTGATGTTTTCATTACCTCAGTTGAGGCACGCTGGAGCAATGCAATATACTGCCCAAAAAGCCCAGAAAAATTCTCCAAAGAAAACTCCTACTGTCTAACCAAGGAACAAGAACTGGCATCAGAGAGAAGAAACCAATCTTTCTCAACCATCAGATATTAGAAGAGCAGCACACAAAGATTATTTCAATTAATTATCAAAATGATTGAAAGATTGAGGATGGACATATCAAGTTACCTATCGAACTTTTAAAGATCTGTATTTTCTTAAGAGAATATAAGTGTTACGGCATACAAATGAGCAAACATCTATGATCCGACAATTTTGTCCCGACATGGAGTTCATATGTTCTCGATGTTGGCTTCTTCAACACACCCGCTCCAGGGTGGAGGAGTCAACTATGACACTAAGCTGTCTACTGAAGTCCGTTCTCTCTGAACTTCGTATGAAATATCAAAGCGTCTCTACACGACTCCAGACTTAGCCTCGAGTTGGACCCTTCAGCTTTGAAGAAGCATGGCGTCAACGAGAGAAATGTTATAAAGCCACTGTCTTTTTAGTCAAAAGCTCATTTTCTTTATAAATGTGTGAGGAGCTATTCGAAAAGAATCTCAGATTCTTTCAGTATATTTTCAGTGAACTTAGAACAGAGGATTCAATTGAAACGCCTAATAAAAATTTTTCTATCCGATGTTTGTTGTGTTGACATAATTTTCACCACGAATGAACTAAAATTTTATTTATGTTGAACAAAATTTATTAAAGTAAATTTTGTATAGTTGTGCTAAAATAACCTAGGTCACTTATATATAAGCTTAGACCGTTGTACTTACTTTTTGAATAAGTTGAAAAATGCATCATTTATCGCGAACAGGGTTTCGCAGATAAATCCGTACAATTTATTTCTTTTCTGTTTAAACGTCAACATCTGAAGAAATAGTAATAGTAAATCTAATAAAATTTGAAAGTTAATTAAACAGATCAAGAGGATAAATTATTTAATCAATATGCCCGACTTCGGCCATGGTAACGTCCACTATGCGTTGGTGGAACTTGTACCCGGCGCGGATGATCTCTACCTTTTCCAACGACCTCACTGCCTTCTCGATGTCCTGCTTGAAGGCCGCAACGCTGTTGCGAGGCCTCGCACAAGCTTTGGGTTTAATTCGCTCGCAGAAATAGTACTCCAAAAAGGTTGCCGTCAGGTGAGTTGGAGGGTTACAAGCCTTTCTCCCAGAATCGCACACTGGAGCTATTGATCTAGTTGATGGTTTTATTCGCCATGTGGGCTGGGGCCGAGTCTTGTTGGAATACAGATTCTTTACCAGCAGCCTTAGCTTTCATCCGAGGCTTGATTTTGTCCTCCAGAACTTTGCCGTAGACGGCGGCGTTCACTTTATCGAGGTCGACAAAGAAGTGGGAAAACACATCGCCCTCACTCGAAACCGCGCAGAGGTCCATACGTCAACTGTTTTTTAGTCATCGTGGGGTGAACCTCAGTACTCGATGAGGCGATCCAGCGGTCATTCCGTTTATTAAAGACCCTATCACCGTACTGTAACAATCTTATCGTCAGAGAGGAGCTTAACAACCGATCAGTTTCCCTTCAATCAGTTCAAGAATTTCCTGGAGCTCTTCAAGAGGAATTTCATCCTCTTGTTGGGAAGGAGATGCCTCTTACATTGCGCACCAGAGTTTAGGCCCAGCTGCTTGATGCCACTCTCAATCTATGTGATGCTGACGGCCCTTTTCTTTTCCACTGTCGAGAATGACGTGGTCGGATTGACTTGACGCTTCTCTTGAGGCCTGCCAGAAAGCAAATTTTATCGTTTCTTGGCTTATGACCCGATCTCTGATCTTGGCCATACTCGTCAAAACGCTTGCAGTCGTCGTAGACTGCGTCGACTATCGGAGGGACCTACCAAAGCTGGCAGGGCTGCGACCCGCACGGCGAAGTTCGCGTATAGCCGAACATTTAACCTGCTCCATTGCGTAATTTACACTCTACGAAGTCAAAATTTTATCTGCCGATTTTTTTCTACGTGGCCATAAGTGAGTGCGCTCAGGATCGCTAACTTATATTATGTTAGGGTTACCACACTCTTCAAAAATTGAACTGATTTATCTGCATGATCGTATATATTTGAAAGCGTCTAAATTTTAAATTGCTAGCATAGGAATATAGCAGAAGATTTTTACAATCATTTCCCTGTAATTTTACACACGAAATTATTAGTTATAAGAATACAGTAGAAGATTTTTAGAACCACTTGCCGGTGATTCCGCACCCAGAAGTCGCTTACTAAACGCATACATACAAGTACTCTTAGTAATGCAACAACAGGTTGGCCTTTCATTATTTATGCGAAGAAATCATGATCACCAGAGCTCACTTCGTGAAGACGTCGTATATGCTGTACAGAGCCGACACTGCATTGCGGCGCCCCTGCACAACGAAAATTTTGTGGAAATATTTTACATTGGACATGACGACGCATAATTTTTCACAACACTTAATAAACAGAGATTCACATAGATGTAGGAAAGAAATCTTTTAAGCATGGATGTCCTTGCATATATAGTTCAAATGATTTTCAACAGTTCGCTGGGGCTCATAAGGAGAGATCGTATAAATTTTCTGAAGGAGAGACCAGATACCCTTACCTTTATCGTATGATCGACCGTCCACAAACTAGATGTGATCGCTCTCAAATTGGTGAAGTGTAAGTTCGAAGAAAATCTTCGCTTGTGTGATTAGCAACGCGTAACTTAAGCATATGAAGCGCTGTGGATGCTCAGTACTGTACATTCACCATTAGACGTGAAACTTGAGATGTAACACGTGAGATCAAAGAGCTTAATTGGCTGAAACTTTATAAATGAAATTTTACCTAGGGACCGAGACAGTCAGCGGGCGCTATAGGGACCGAGACAATCAGCTGGCACAATAGAGACTAAGACAATCTTCTGGTACTATAGGGACCGAGACAATCAGCTGGCGCTATAGGGACCGAGACAGTCCGCCGGGACTATAGGGACCGGGACAGTCAGCTGGCACAATAGAGACCGAGACAGTGAGGCAGCACCATAGGTCAGATGGCTTGAGCGTTAGTGGCGGGAGAAAACTTATATTTGCGGTGATTTTGTTATTTGAAATAATGAAAATATACGTCGATAGACAGACCGAGAATATGCAGACATGAGGTAGATGCCGTGTGTGTTTTACATGCAGTATGATGAACGCATGGATGTGTGAAGAACAATAAATTTAGAGGCAATGTTGACGCAAGTCGTCTCTCGTCACGTTAGCGCCACCACACTTGCAATGGCCATCAATTACTTAAACGCTAATGCGGCCAGTTTGCTCGTAGTCAAGAAGGACTTGAACTGCAGCGATTCTTTTAGGATGATGCAGGCGATCCTCAGCATGTGACGTACTACTTTCGGGCACCATGTTACTTGCGTTCTAATATTTAGCGTCAGGTGCTAGAAATACAAACGTGCTCTTGCGTCAAGAGCACGGGTTCCGAATACTTGGAACTGAAATGTTCAAACGCAAATCAAATGGAGCTCAAAACAGGTACATCATTCGTCGAAAATCGTCTGTAGATTACCTACATGTTGTACGCCTTGTACGAATCACGTGCAGGGACAATGCATGCACACAAGTGTTGCTTATACTCTGACGTACGAGTTACCCTGAGTCTGGGAGCGCTTACCCTCTCGCTTACCCTTATACTCTGACGTACGAGTTACCCTGAGTCTGGGAGCGCTTACCCTTTGGACGTCGTGCCTGAGCAGCACGTACCGCAGGTCAGGGGACACTGAGAAACTGTCCGCTGACGTTTGCATCTGAAAAGAAAGCCAATAATTGTGGAATTCCCGAAGCGTATTATAATTCGTAGATTAGTCACTACCTTCACCCAGTCTGACTCTTCCGCTGCCCCATCGATAGCCAACTATTTGGTGGCGATATCTAAGCTCGAGCGGCTTGAGTTATAGATTATTGTAGATAATCATAGGTGTCCCAGTCAAAACGTTAGATTGGATTAGGATTAAGATCAATTAAATCTCAGATCACGTGTGACGGAAGCGATGAGGATTGTGATGAAATAATCATAGAGTGCATTAGTGCCCCTCTCGCTAGCCACTAGTTGGTCGAACCTTATCGATTTGGACTCGCCTGTTGTGATGAGCAGATCAGTTTACCCAAGCCGCTTCAGATCATTAACTCTATTACTGTGACCCGCACGGTAAGGCACACACGGAACTCGTTAGCCTTGTGTTATGTGGAAATCTGATGACACTTTCCTGAAGAAAGTATTAGCAGTAGGTACAATACACCTCAGTAAGCTAGTGAAGTTTAACAAACATAACCCTGAATTTTGTGGGTGTAAAGCAGTTTTGGTCAGAAGCGATGAGACAACTTTGCCCAATCATTTCGCAGATCATTTTTAAGATCATTTTGACCGAGATTGTACATCAGTTGAAACTCATTCCAATATTATCGCATTAATTATTGGAATTAACGAGGAAAATTTTTTGTTTATCAATCAAAACCTCTGTAAATAGTTTTTCCAGCAGTTATGGATTCCCGTCATTGGTCGGCCATAACAAGAAGTATGTCACAACATTCTATTATAGAACTGAAATTATAGTCTTGAGCACAACTCTCAATTTATGTTGATACTTNTCACAACATTCCATTATAGAACTGAAATGATAGTCTTGAGCACAACTCTCAATTTATGTTGATACTTTGCTGGTTAGTGATTCTAAAAGACGCAGCAGGCCAGACACCACAATCAAATTAGCGTTCAGTCTGAACAGGTACAGGCGATTTGTCAAATGTTTTCTCCCAAAGGCGGACACTTACATTATTAAGAATATAAAGTAGTTCATACAAAACTTATAATTTGAAAGTTTCACGTCCTGACTTGTTCCTAAGAAATCTGCAAGAATACAACTGACTTCAAGAGTACACTTCATTAAAGTGAGCGGAAAGGAGTTACGAACTACCGGGCAGTTATTTCAAAACGCATGCACTCTGCAGTCATTTAGGTGTAGTTTCATTAAATAGTCGTAATGAATAACTTCGGTTTTTCTTCATTATAGCACTCGTCCACATTGTGCAATAACCTCCTGTCATCAAACGATAAGATTTGTGAATTTGAAATCTTAGACCCCAACTCACCCAACTTTGACCTCCGTAATCTAAAATCCATGTACATCCTCGAGCTGAAACCTCGCTTAGTGATATGCAGAATGTTTAACCATTAAAATAGTTGAACATTAATCATTTTATCGCTGACATTAAGGATGTTCAACTAATTATTATTAACTGATTTCATTATCAATTCCACCTCTTGATACAGATCATTTTAGCATTGATTCCAAACGAACCTTCAAACTCTGTATTGTTCGTTCATGATAACAAACTCGTTCTGACTTTGATTTCATTTTTCATAACGACACCTAACCTTCAAATCTCCATAACTTTTTAAATTATCATTTTCGGACAGCCGAAGAGAGTAAAATTTTTTTATTACACCGAAACGAACCTTATGTTGAATTTGTTCAAATAATGAAACACTCTGTATAATGTCTATAAAATTGATATATATGTTACAGGACACTATTCGATCCAGTTTTGCTCGTGGTTGCGCAAGAAAATGTTTGAAAAGCTGTGTTCGAACGGTAGTTCCTCACCCAAAGCTTTGATGAGTTCATAAAAAAGACCCATAAAAACAAAGCAAACAATTTAGCTCACTGAGTTCCAAAATGAATTTAAAATATTATATGTATATCGTAGTTGTGCTAATGACAAGGGTGAACGTAATTTAAAAAGTCTCATCTTCACAACTATCATCAGTTAGGGGTATCGATATTTTAGTGTTGTATTTAAAAATCTAGTGAAACCATGAAGTAAGAGCATACAGCACAACACTTGAAATAAATGTTACAGAATAAGGCAAATCAATCCAGAGATGTTGATAAATTGGTGACTTGGAGCTGGGCCTGGAAATTAAATAGTTCTGCCCTGAAAAATTGGGCCTGCACGTTGAGTTTGTTTCAAAATTGAGCTCCTGGAGCTTAGGGAGAACGCACGTAATTTAGAGCCTTGTACCTCACCAAAGAAGCTCGGTTTTTCGTTACATTTTATTGACGAAAAGTTATTTTAAGTGAGAATTACATCTGCGGGCTCCTTATCTCGCCCCATGACAATATTAAGATTTAGCGTAAAAATTCAAATTCCAAATGTTTCATTAAGATCAGCAGCAAAATCTGAAGGTCTTGAACTTCATGAAAACGTGAAAGGCCATAATTGGAGGCTGTCAAACAATTCATCAAGCTTCTCGTAATTTGAAGTTTCCCACAGAATAAACACAAATTTTTAAAATGGAAGCAAGTTCCAGTAAACGTTAATTTTGCATACCGGGAAATAAAAATCATGCACTGACCCTAAACGAAACTTCAGTCGGCCACTCCAGGAAACGATGCCATGATTTTGAACGACTCAATTTGAACACAAAATTGCAAATGAATATGAATTCTTAAACTAGTTCAGGTTATCATGTATGAACGCAGGTTTCAGTTGTATTAGACACAAAGTCTTGCCCCGCATCCCGAACACCACGATGCACTCGGGCCCGTATGGCACCAGGGAACATCTGCACCAAACTGCTGTCGTGCTCATTAAGATAACTGCCATGTGTCGGTAAATTTTTTCTCCCAGAATGTTCTTGTGCTGTTATTTGTTAACAATAGCATGAAATTTAATTCTTCACCATTGAAACCATGATAATATACGTCTAATGCATGCAGAGAAAATGTTAATCCAATTTTGCTCTCGCTAATTTCCGAGGATCTTCTCATACTCAATTTGAATACAAAGCCTACACGCTTCTGCATCATGACGATTATGAGTACAATCCTAATAAGATTTATCAAAGTATTATTCTGCACATAAACCAATTGTTTCACTAGCTAAAAATGTGTGGTAAACATTGGTGTATCAGAAGCACAATTCATAAGGCGTGTCTGGACGACTCAAATTGTTGATGAAACCGCAGTTTGAACCAAAACAAGTCAACATGTGTGAGTCGCAACAACCTGAAACGTATGTCACAACCACCTGAAACGTATGTCACAACCACCTGAAACGTATGTCACAACAACCTGAAACGTATGTCACAACAACCTGAAACGTGCGTCATAACAAACATGTGTTGGAACCACGGCCTAAGACATGAGTCATAAGGACTGAAAATTATGCCAGAACTTCATGAGTCAGAATAATTCAAAGCGTGCGTTAGAATAACTCAAAAAGCGTGCGTTAGAAGAACTCCAAAAGCGTGCCCCAACAACACACGAACGTTCGTACAATGGCGAGGTCGGTGACGAGGGTCGAATTACTGCCGATGTTAAGGTCCAGCAGGCGCACCCCGGCGCCCTCTGACAGGTACGCCAGCTTGTCACCTGCGAAACAAGCACGGGATGGCTTAGGTTCATTTTTTCACTTTCCTCTTTGCTATTGCACAAACACAGGCATAGACCGCCCATAAATATATGCATACGTGACACCCCGTGTTAATAAGTCGTTCCAGATGCCCATTGTGTGAACACTTTGTTCAGTAGTAGGGTTCTTCAGTCATCATACCGATTTTAACTCTCCTGCTTACAGTTTGCTGGGGTAGAATATTCATACTTTCTGAAAAAAGTTAAGTAGCCTTGCGGAGCCTGGAAATTTTCTCAATTTACCCCTGAGCTCGACCGTAGCGGTGTTTCGCGACACCACGCTCGGTGCCGCCCTAGGCACCGCTTCAAATCTCAGGGCAATCCCAAGTGCAGGGAAATTATATACCATGTTTTAATTATCGTTTAATGCATGTAGAAACTTCAAACTGATTCCAAATGAAAGCTCATTAAATTCTTTAGGCATAAGACAATAGTTTTTTCGACCGAAAAAGAGGAAAGAACAGGCCCTCAAAGAGACATTCTTTGCGATTCCGTTTTTAGTCGAATTTTTATCAGTCTCTCCCATTGTTACGAATATTGTTTTACCTATGGCATCTACAAATTTTAAATAACTGTCAAATTGAAGATCATTAAATTTTCAACTTGTACAAATAATAAAATAGTTCAGTTTACATTCAGCCTATTATCAACCTCCTTTTTGGTCGAATTTTCATTAGTCTCTCCCACTGCAACATGTTACGGACCCTACTCTTCACCTTTAACACCTACAAACTTCAAATTACTGTCAAATTAAAGCTCATAAAATTTTATATTTAGCACAAGTAACGAAAATATTTTTTTACCGCGAGCACAGGTGAAAAGTCCTTTTTGGGGCACCATTGTTAGCCTAATTTGCATTAGTTGCTCACGTTGTTCTGGACCATAGTTTTTACCTATAGGGCGTACAAACTTCAAATTAATCTAAGATTAAAGCTCATTAAATTTTTATTCAAGACAAGTTATAAGAAATCGGTCCTTAGTGATTGCTATTCCATGCTCAGCAATTGATAGTGTAGCGATTCATAGGTCACGCGTTCCAATGTCCTAAGTCGGAGTCCCGGCTGAGAAAGGAGGATATTTTTAGAAGTGCACCCTTACATGAAACTACTCTCATTATTAGTTGTTGACCTTCATTCCAAATTACAATATCATGAAAGCTGAAAACATGCAGAATATTTAATTTACTGCAGCCACCTCCGCAGATCCTCCTATTCATCTTGCAGCCTTCATTTAGTGTTATTGGTTGGAAATTTTGTTATAAATGGCAAAATTTATTTTCGAAAATTTTGACAGGAAAAAATAGTTCAAAATTAGTTCATATTGAACAACTAGTCTCCCCTCTGTTTTGAGCTTTCTCTTGGTTAAGTTACGCTAAAGCAGGTTAGGTTAGGTTAGGTTAGGTTACATTCGGGACGTTACGTTAGGTTTGGTTCGGGCAGACTAGTTTCGTTAACTTGACATAACGTAAGCCTCATACTTTATAATGGTTATCAGAAGTTGTGAAAATGTGACCCTGATTTCCGCAGAGTTTTGCCATTTCGTTCCATCAAATGGGAGTAAATTTTAAGCACAGTTTCACTTTTAATTAAATAGTAATTTGAAAAACTAACAAAACAAAGTATTTCATGTAAGGATGCACTTCGGTTATTTCTTAAAAATATTATTTCCTGAGGTCAGACTTGGAAAGCGGTATCATTGGGACGCCTGGCCTATGAATCGCTATAATGTCAATTGCATGGAATACTTACGGCCAAAAAATTAATCATTTTATTATTTGTTTTAAGTATATAATTTAATGAGCTTCATCTTGAGAGTAATATAAAGTTTATAGGTGGCATAGGTAAAACACAAGGTCCATGACGGTGTCCAGACTACTGAAAAGACTACTCAAACCGTAGTTGAAAAAAAGGCCTCTCGTCTGCGCTTTAAGTAAAAAAGTGAATTTTTTATTATTTGTGTTAAGTAGGAATCTTAATGAGCCTTAACTTAGAAGGGTTTTGAAGTTTTAAGATATTTTAGGTTAAAAATAAGGTCCGTAACAATGGGAGAGACATGAAAATTTGACTAAAACGGGCTCATTATGGGCCTGTTTTTTCTTTTCTCCATGTTCGATCGAAAAGGAAAACAATTTATAACATATGTATAGAGAATTTGAGCAACTTTTATTCAAGACTAATTCAAAGTTTCTACAAGCATTAGGTGACGAGTACAATATAAATAAGGACATGGCAAAGAATTTCCCCAGCTCAGGAGTATTCCACAGTAATATCGAGGTTGGTGCTGAGAGTGGTGTCGAGAAATGACACTCCCATCTGGACTTCTGAACTAGACGCTTTGAAAGCTGTTAGAAAGCATGTTTCTCTGAAACTCGTCTGTTCATAGTCTTTTACATTTTCAAATTTCCATGGACATGTGAAGCATCCGAAATCACTTCCGTACGAATGTATTTCATGCTCGTACATATATTAAATATTTCGAATAAAAAAACTGCACGAGTATTATCCTGATTAAGCCCGAGTAGTGCCCAAGGTATCAAGGGTAACTGAAAATTTTAATAAAAGGTAGAAAAACTTTACTGGATGGGTGTTAAATAGACATAGTCCTTTTACTTAACCAAACAAAATATTATTTTCGTTCGACTCATTTTTGGTTGAAATACGTCGCACTGTCATAGTAAAAACTGAATTTACTTCACAAGGAAATGACGTTTCAATGACTTGATTGTAAAAGAAATTCAAAATTGGGAAACTCAAAGCATCTTTTCCTCGCGGGTTGTAATCCGCAATAATTGATCAAGATGTTATTCGGGCGGCGAACGAAAGCGTTCGATTTATGCGAAACCGTAAAATTTGATGGTGTTTTTCACAGCTGAACGCACCTTCAAGCCACTGGTAAGCCATGGGCAGAGGCTCTAGCTTCGGGTCGAAGAGGTCTGCCATGACCATCCTGCGGCCGAGGAAGGGAGGCACCTGCGGCCCCATCAGTAGCGTCGCCATCAGCACCAGCAGGAGCACCGAGCAGATGATGGACAACGATATGATGATGCTTGCCCAATTCCGAGGTTCATCGTCTTCGTTCTCCTGCCCATGCAATGATAGATCACTTTACAACGGCTTGGTAGGGGAACGCGAGGGAGTCAAAACTGTGCAGGAGTGATAAGAATGTACTCAGCACGTTATGAATTCTGATTGCATTGATTGTAAATCTCGCTCTCTAGCAACGGGTATGAGGTCTAGACTCCAGGGAGTAATCTGAACGCTCGTGTTCCTCCTTGAAGGAGGCTGAAGGCATCCGCTTGGACAGTTATTTTCAGGACGATGACGTGGAGTGTAGAGTGGCACAGAATGGAAAGTTCGAAGTTTTTCCCATGGAACAGAATTTTCTATAATTGATTTTCCTTGCGATTAATCAGATTTCACCAAGCTGTACCTACTTATGTGTTACTACATCAACTATGTCTTAATTCCTAATGATAGCGCTGGGCGATAAAATTTCGATTTGTCTAGGTTCCGGGTTAAAACGTTAATTTCGTATTTCTTTGTATCTTAACGAAATAAAAATACAAATTGAATGCTAGATCTTTGCTGTTGTAGTTACATCAATAAATTTTAAACTTTGCTTAGCTTCAATATAATTCCAGTAATGAATACAAAACAAGTATAATACGTAAGGAAAGCCTCATAAGAATAATTGGTATTTTCTATCTTTTTTCACTAAAATGAGTTACGAAATAACATTTAAATACCAGGAAGCAACATCATATTACGTAGTGTAATCTCCCTCAATATTTGTTAATCATATATCTCAATACCTATTCTTAGTCCATTTTACAGCATGGTGCTGAAGGTGCGCACTCGGTGCTTGCATCACAAAAATTGAGACCCTGATAAGATTATGGAGATTTCCGTCTGTGACCTCATAGAGCTGCTCGCTCGTGCATTGCGGCTTAGAATTTGACAGACTCAAGGCAGGGATATGCGATGATGTTTTTCTTGGATGAGCTTCGCCGCTAAGATCTGCATTCCTGACGTGGTGCCGAAATGATAGAATGATCCAAATTGAGTAATATTTTACAATATTTGAGGGGCTTCAATTCATAAAATTGATCACCCACTGATTTGTTGCAATTTCTAAACTAATGTGGAGATGATTACTGATATATAATATTCACAACTATCAGTTTAAAAAGAATTGAAATGAGCTGTTAATTTTGAAGAAATGGTAAGGAAAATCATCATGAGACTATACTACATCCAACTACGAGCAGGTGTGGTGGTTGTGAAATGTGGGTCCTGCAAGAACCCATGGAGATGAAGAAGCATCGGGTCTATCATTAAGAGAACCACAGAAACTCCCCTGCCTCGTTTGAGAGAAATTCAGATTTGAAGTACATTTTTTAACGATGAATAACCGAGAGTAAAGAGTTCAATTTGATCTTCAATGCTATTTCTTTCGGGACTCACGGCTGATTATGTTGCTGGACGAATCACCCCATAAGATAATACTCAAATATTGTTAATGTGAGCTGTAGTTCAAAGCCTGTCAACATACATTTATGATGATGATAAAGAATGCGTTCCGGGGAACTTTGATTTTGTGAATGTCAACGCTAAAAATAAGGTAACAAGACATAAATTCGTTTTGATGCGTCTACGCAATTTACCGAAACACTTCCAGAGTAAAGTCAAAAATCTGTTTTTTCTGACGAAGTTAGTTTCATGAC
Source organism: Orchestia grillus (assembly GCA_014899125.1). Classification (NCBI taxonomy): domain Eukaryota; kingdom Metazoa; phylum Arthropoda; class Malacostraca; order Amphipoda; family Talitridae; genus Orchestia; species Orchestia grillus. The sequence continues at coordinate 16,751 of VOMN01122190.1, forward strand.
TCCAATCTCACAGTAATATTAAACTGGTGGCTTCTTGATACGCGTTGAGTTGAGGCAGTACTTTTAACGAGTCTGTAGAGAATTCGGAGATAGTTTTTTCATAGTTATTAAAATTCTCATTTTTATTCATATCTATTTACAAAATCATATGAGACACCGACTGATGTCCCTAAAAAAAGAACTGGAACTGCTGATACGCTCATGATGCTCCAGATGTTGAGGGGGAGCAGATACGTTCATGATGCTCCAGATGTTGAGGGGGAGCAGATACGCTCATGATGCTGCAGATGTTGAGAGGGAGCTGATACGTTCATGATGCTCCAGATGTTGAGAGGGAATTCGTGGCGAGGGTAAATCACTGGAAGGGAAAGATTCTTTTCGGCATCCTTCCTTCTAGCATCTATGTTACTCAAAAAAGGAAACGAGCTTCGCAAACGAATGTGTTTCTAGCTTGTTCTCAAAGACAAAAGGAAAAAAACAAGATTCTTCTCGAGGGTAAAAGTCTCAACTTTACAAATTGAGGATGGCAGGAGACCCGTCTCTTGCGAAAGCTTCAAGTCGTAAAACTGGCTTATTTTATTTTCTTCGAGACGCCTAACAAATAAGATGAATTTCTGAATTCAGCAACCTGGAAACTTGAGACTTCACCCTGGTGCAGAAACATGTCTTCCTTCATTTGTCCATGAGTAAATGCTAGGTGCAACTTTGTTTGGGAAACATCAAGTCGTAAGAGACACAAAGAAGTATTAAAATTAGGAAGCAAATTTTTCGCTTTATTTGATACTCCTCACCTTCTTGGAACCGAGCGGCTCTACCACCTGCACCGTCGTGTCCGGTGCTACCTGCCACTTGCTCCCCATCGCTCCTGGAAATTACTTCAAATTCAAAATATTCAGTGGACTGGGAATTCGAAAGTAGAGGAAAGTATCCGCAGAGTTTCAAGTGACGGACGGTCATATTTTGACTCGCGTAGAATTTTCAGAAGTTAAATGTTGCAAATTGAAAATAAAGTTTCGAAACGCTGTGGGACATCCCAGAAAAGCTGTAAGACGCAGCTTCTTCGTAGAAGAGAAGGCACATCTGAGAACAGAGAGCATGGTGAAAATGAAGGTCACATTACATCATGGACAAGTCACATCTGTGAAGAGAGAGTACGTCAGAAATGAAGATCTTCGATAATGTAGTGGTGTCTTGAACAGCGCATTTTAGAACCGGTAACAGGGACTGGTGAAGAATTGTTCTGTATGATCCGAAATAATTTACCGAATGCAGAAGGGAACTCAAACAAAGATATATGAAGGCAGAAGGGAACACAAACAGAGATATATGAAGGCAGAGGAAATAAAAACAGAGATATATGAAGGCAGAAGGGAACACAAACAGAGATATATGAATGCAGAAAGGAACTCAAACAGAGATATATGAAGGCAGAAGGGAACACAAACAGAGATATATGATGGCAGAAGGGAGCACAAACAGAGATATATGATGGCAGAAGGGAGTACAAACAGAGTTATATGAAGGCAGGAGGGAACACAAACAGAGATGTATGAAGGCAGAAGGGAACACAAACATAGATATATGAAGGCAGAAGGGAACACAAACAAAGATATTTGAAGGCAGAAGGGAACTCAAACAGAGATATGGAGATACGGACGGGACCAAAAACAGAGCTATGGAAATTGAACGCAATAGGAATATGAGTCCTGTACTATGAATACCTGCTGGAAAACTTCTTAAACTACGTCGAATAAAAGAAATTTTAATTTTCACTTCCGAAAATATTCATCTTTGTGAAAAATGATACGATAATTTTAGATTAAGAACTAGGTTCATAATTTTTTTCGCTTCACCAAAGTCGTCCGCTGCGGGTGAATTAACGAATTAATTGCGGAAAGCTAAATTTTTTACTTGATATGTTGCCGTCTCTTGCGACCTTCGGGTGCTGAGGTGAGGGATCGCTCCTCCGTCCTCATACTTTGACGGGAACGGACTCCCCTGGCCGCACTAGCATGACATCTCAGAAACCAGCTCATTCGCTTCTAATTAATGTTTAATGAGTCTCGCCATTCTCAACCTCAGCCTGAAGCTATTTTCAAGACAGGGTGTCCCACAGAAAATAACCCACTTTTACAATTCGTCTAAATGATTAGACTATCGATGAAAATAATTAAATTTTTGCAGTTTGTGCGCTTGTCAATGGTCTTTTGCACGCTCGTGTTTTGTTGGGTTTGCCCGTAAAGAAGACTTCATGCAAAATGGCATTCAAAGCGGCAAGGGATTAAATCGCTGCCTTGAAAACCACTGGAATAATCAACAGCGACATAAAAAACAGCTGAAAGTGTATTGTAAGACTGTACAGTGTATAGAAATTATATACAAGTACGGGTACAACCTCAAGCAATCCTATTTCTGGACGAAAACGTTTTGTTTGTATTGAAAGGATGGTGAAAGCTTTCAAGAAGAGGGTGATACGAAATTCTTGCTGAAGCATGAAAAAAACAGCAATACAACTCGGAATTTCAAACTCATGTTTGCACAGGATATTTAAGGATGATTTAGAGTTATGTGTATAGAAAAAGCTACGCAAACAGTTACTCTCAGCAGCTCAAAAAGATACATCGTGACGAGCGCAAAATGATGTTCGCAGAAATGCAGCGGGCCGTGGACACTGTCTTCATCCGATCTGACGAGATCATCACAGTGGAGGCTGTCCTTAATTAACTTGGAGGATGATGGATTCATGAGCGGGATGCAAGGCACTCGTCTGAAGATAGTCGTACCGATTTCGGCTGCATCAAACCAGCTGGAGTGATGGTGTGAGCCATAGTCGCTTGTGATGAATCTAAGTTTCCTTTGGTCTAAATCCCAGAGCGAGTGAATGTGAACACTAAATTTTACATGTTGGCAGAAAATTTGTTACCATGGATCTCTGAAAGCTTTGGTAGTAATTACGTCAATGCGTCTTCACTCAAGACGAACACGTCGAATCTGAGCCAGCAGTGGTGCAAGGATTATTTCTGCTAGTTTTGGAGAAAGAAAATGTGGCTTCCGTCGAGTCCAGATATTAATCCAATGGACTCCGATATCAGGTCTGGGACTTTTACTCAAGTGGGACTGCTCTGAAAAATTCTCTTCAAGCTTCATGGTCTGCTTTGTTTGAGGAAGTAGCGCATGAGTTCATAATTAATGCCACTCAGAATAAATTATACATAATTCATGTCATTCGTCTGGATCTTCTGATCAAGGCGAAAGGGATTCATTTTGAACATTGATTAGTGCAAAATACATTTGAGCTTGTGTGCTAAATTTCACTATCCTACATTTCCTTGAATTTGAGTTATGATGAATATTCAATGGGCAAATTTTTATGGGACACGTTGTAATACAAGCACGACGTCGACCACTGGCTACCTACAGTCGTATCATGCAATACAATGCCATTTGGAACACAATATCATACATGATTCATTTTTGTAACACAAATATAATTTTTTTACAATATTACCATACAAATAGGTCATGCGTCACTTAAATCTATCAAACAAATATCACATGTGACGTCACACAATATTGCCATACAATTATGTCATACGTCGTATAATACTGCCATATAAATAAGACATAGGTCACATAACACTTTCCTACAAATGCTTTAGGTGACGGCATGTATTACTGAACTAATCATGCGTTGTAAAGCAATAACAGGACGTCACACATCAAGGATGCAAGTAAAGAGCTTGATGCTTCAAGAATCCGTGCACGCTGAGGAGCACTGAGGTGTCTCCATAGAGGTGTGGGGTCAGCCAATCAAGGTCGGGTGCGGCAAAATGATCTGACACGTATCTTGGATTACTAGAAGCAAAATAAAACGAAAAATGGACAAAAAAATTTGCCCTGAAATGAAATGAAACAAATTGCAATATACGTTCGATTAGAAAGTAAGACCATTTTTTTATTCTTCATTTTATTTCGCTTTTATTTAAATCAATAAACGTGTCAGATCATATATATAGGTGTGCTATATATATATATATATATATATATATATACATGAAAAGCAACACCTAGAACAACATCCGGGCAGGGGTGGCCCGAAACAGCGATGGCTCCTCCGCTGGAAGGGCCGTCCTCCAGCGCCACCGCCGCAGTACTCGCTGGTCACCGTCGACTAGTGTGTGGCGTGTGCGTGTGCCATGAGTGACTTGTGCGTGTGCCAGCGTGACTTGTGCGTGTGCCAGCGTGACTTGTGCGTGACTAACTACAGAAATATTGTCAATCGATGAGAGAAGAATCGGTTCCTATTTATTTCCTTAAGAATGTGAAATTTTCCAATTTAGTTGTATTTCTGACGTGAACGTTCTTATTCAATACAGAATTTAAATATTCTTGTTTTCATTGCCATTTCATAATTCTCGATGATGTGTGCATCTTGTATTAATTATTTTTATTCCTAACGTCATTAATAATATTCATGCTATCATTATTACTGCCTTTGTTATTATTAATTGCTTTTATTATTATTTTAAATCACATAGCACTAGTTCATCGACCACGAAAAGTTAAAAAAGAAAAGAAAACACAGCGCTGCTATAAACAGCATTTTAATTACTCAGTACAAAAAGTGTCCCCTCTTTTAACACAGCGCTTCTCTGTTCATGTCTGCTTTATATTTAAGTTGCACACCGCTAGACGCGAGCGCAACCGCGACTCTTGCCAAATATTTAGAGTGCGCAGCTGCAGTCGTGATTTATTGCAGCGATGCAGTGCAGCGATGCACTGCAGCGATACAACGCTGCAATATGTCGCAGCGTCCTGTTGAGATGCTCTGTGGAGATACATACACTTATTTGGAGCATGTACCCGTTAGTTTTCCCTAAGTTCTTCCGTTGTACTAACTGTGGAAGGTTTCAAGCTCTCTACTTCCAATCCTAATTTGTGAACGTTACGATGTTTTAATATATTGTATGATATACACATACGCCTCGTAGCGACACAAACATACTGTTATATACAGCTACACTTGATACACTGTACACTTGATACACTATTTGATACACTGTAATTGCCTTGATCGAGAATCTGCAAGGATACACAGAGACAGTATACTACAGTATGGTGAAACTTTGCAGTGTATCTTACAGTGCCACAGAAGTGTACTGACGGCACTCAATGTAGCTATATGTACCCTGGAAGGGAGCACTTCATTTATGCAAAACAAAAATACTTCACGTCTATACGAGGCAGAGTACGAATCATTTTGTTATACATTCGGATGTTTTCCTTTAGTATCAAGAGTGAGGTCGATTTTGAACACCGTGTGTTCTGCATGAAAATTTTGGGCTCCTTTCTACTCTTTTCCTCTTTTTCAAACTCTTGCAGTCACTATTTTAAAGAGCAAGAACTGCTCGTTTCTACACACTATTACTACTATTCATGTGCACTCGGGCTAAGCCCTCAAACTGAGTCGTCGTTTTAAGCATGTGAGATGCCATCAAACCCCGCGCTCGCACGAGACGATTGCTCTTTGAGCCGACTGTATTTTGGCATTTTTAGCCTCTGAATCATTTGGGAGAACTGAAAATACTAAATTCATTCCCCTTCAGCGCCCCATGCATAAATGGGATGCTTACAAAAATCGTTGTATTTTCATACTGAAGAGAAATATAATCACCGTCTGTTTGGTCTACTCTAACCTAAGTAGTGTACCTTTCCTTCATATAAATGCTAAGGTATTTAAACGTTTTAATTGTCCGATAAATTTTAAAGTATACGTATTTCTGACAATTTACATTTTAGGTTAAAAATTTTACATTTTTATCTTCAGGAATTCGGAGGCGTAATGGCTCAACACGTTCCCTTAACACGTTGGGCCACCAGCGTACCAGTTAGCTAGCCTCTGTCGCATGATGGCTTACCTGCATGCCTACGCTCATTGTATTTGCGTGTGCAGAAGACCCTCATATTTGCGTTGTTAAAATAATTGAGTACCATTAATTTGAGCATAGAAAGAGAAAGAGGGCAAAAATGATGAGAGCATGTCTAACTTCAAAACACGATAGTGTCGCCGAATTGCAATTCGATGCCCTTTATGGAACAACCTGACTCTGTGGCTTCATGTGCAGGACACGTGCAGATGCAGAATATAGATAGTGAAAAAAGAACCTTTATTAATTCCAACACGTTTCACCGTTGGGTTTTCAATGCTCTACAACAACTGGCGTGGTTAGGGATGTGAGGAATGAGTGGTTTAAGCTGCCTTTCCCAATGCAAGTACTCCCTGGTTACGTGAAATACAGTGTCTGAGCCGGGATCGAACCCTGAAGGTCCGGCTGCGAGGCCATCACGCTAACCAGTACGCCATGGAGTTGGTAGGCGCGGACTTCAACTGCAGGCGTTGTACAGAATTAGATGCGTGACATTAATTCCTTTGCTGCAGCAATATATTGCTTGTATAAGTGTACTGGTGTGGTGAAACCCCAAGCGTGACACACTGCAGTTACGCTGTGCTGTTGAAAAGCGTGAAGTGACTCACTGCAGTTGCGCTGTGCTGTTGAAAAGCGTGAAATGACTCACTGCAGTGACGCTGTGCTGTAACAATGCGAGAAGGGATCGACACACTGCAGTGACGTTGTGCTCTAACACTGCGTGAAGTGACTCAATGCAGTGACGCTGTGCTGTAACAATGCGTGAAGTGACTCACTGCAGTGAACCTAAGTTACAACACAATGCTTGAAACATCAAAAAATAAACAGCAGATTTATAGCAAGTATTTACGGTCCTGCTACCGCTACACCGCACCTGTTGTACACCGCAGCGATAGACTCAAATGATACGGAATTGCTAAACACTGCAGCTCTACACAGCAATGAACCTCATCGGAGCTCTCAGAATAGAGCAGTCGTCCCCTAGTGCGATGTGCTGCACTCGCACCTGTTGCTCCACGCTCTGTGCGACTCACAATTGATGCGTTGCGGACAATAGATGCAATATGAAGGGTGAAGCAGAAAGGACGGACGTTTTTGAAATGGCTAGCAGTTTTTTCTATATTTCAATTTGCCTAATGTTGTTTCAGTGTGAAGTCAAATCAGTTTGTAAAATATTTTTAAGGAGAAGTTTATAGGATTGTTTCAAGAATTGACGTGATTTTTTAATTTATATATAGATTGTAGTACTCAGGTTCTATACTTCTTCCTTGTGTATCTGTGGTTTCTGTCACATCATGAATTAGCTGCTTGCAGTAACAGTAGTGCCGGCGTGCAGTCCGACGCTTCAGTTGAATGTTTGGTTGTTCTCACCACACTGAGAGCGCATTTTGAATACACTGGCTGCGCACTGTCATGGTGCACAACGCAAAGTTTGACTGATAATCTCTAGCTTGAATACAACTTTAGTAGGTTGAAATGTGGCTTATATTTGAGCGTTCATACTACTGGAGAAACTGGGAAACAGCCCAAGCATCTAAAGGAAAGAACTGTTGAGTTATTGGGAGCTATTCTAGAGATGTCTCCTTGTTAAAAATAAAAGAACCCATAATTCAATGGAATTTATTCTTTGGCGTTCGAAGTCATACAAACACATTGCCCTTTGACTTTGAATTTAGGGAAACTAAATCAAAATTGATAAGCTATGAGTCAGGCATAATAACGTACGCTGTGAGGACGCTTTGTTTTGACATCATTCCTACTCGAAATTCCGATATGACGTCATGCAGTGCACTAAATTTCACCAGTGTTCTTCGCCTAAGACTCTCCCGTTGGTGCTTGGAACTTTGGACACTTCAACACGATCAGACTCAAGTTTCCTTCTTTGTGAGATCGACCGCTTCACTGCCGCTCCTATTATCAAGACCCGACACTTTCTTTCCCCTCCTCACTCTGAAACTCAAGAATTTAGGAAGAAATTGTTCTGGTCGTTGGTGGAATAATTGCATTTCCGTTTTAATTGTTTACTCACGGTAAAGAAAAACGAAAGCCGGCGTGTGTATCGTAGAAATTTAAAAGTTGTGAACTCATTAAAACGAGTGCCAAACTTTTGGAAAACACAATATAAATTCTACATTAGCGCTGCTTGCTCTGTACCACGTGCAATGTCGTCCGATATTGTGTGGTACACGGAATTGTTTGTGTGGTAACTGTTTTTTTGGAGCGAGTTTTGGAATCTCTTCAGCATCAAATTCACCTAGTGGTTGTACGAACAGTTGCGCCTGTTAAAGATCCTGAATGAAGTAGTGACTTTTCTTTCTTACGTGAGGCACTATCAACTATGACGTTAAATTCGACTTTCTCCGTCAATAAACCACTTATTGCAACAAGACGTTTTAGGATTTTCTAAGTTTCTCAGTAGCAGTTACGCATTTTTGTGCAATCGGGCAATAGGAGAAATTTCCTCAGCCGTGAACTAGAGAATACAGTCGAGTATACGTAAGACAGAGCAGCGTCTTAGGTCTGACAGAATGTTCCCCAACACACCGCAGACGTCAGGTCCCGGACATCTGCAGCAAACGATCTTGAACTTGAACTTAAACTCGATACGAGGGCCAACATCGGGAGGGCCTTTATAGCGGCTTGAAGGCCTCTCTAGAAATAACTCATCTTAGAAGTACCCACCTGGCTACCCCCCCATCGAACCTGAAGTCAGTCCAGCGGGACATTTGCTGAAGTCAGTCCAACGGGACATTTCTTCTACTTATTTTTTATGAAATCCCCCTCCTCCCCTCCTCCTCTTCCCGCAGCGGTGCAGTTGTTGCAGCGCCCGCCTACGGCTAAGGCTTGACGTAGTTGTGCACGTGTCGTGAATCCCTACCAGGACCTCAGGTTCCATTTCCTGTTCTTTATGTGTCGTATTTTTTACTAAAATTTCCAGTTTAATCTTGCATAAGAAGGGCTCAGTGAATTAGAATAGCCATTTAAGTTTTAATTGTTATAACATCTCGCTGAGCGATCAGCCAGCAATCTAAAAATCACAGTGTACAGCGTAGACTTGATTAACACATATATTTTTGATTAATATTGTATTCAAATTTATTGAAAAACGAATTTGTCCAGTGCTTGGTAGATGACTTTTTTAAAACAAACGAACTTTTCTCTTGCATATTCTCTGACGAGCGTATCTGTTGACCCTCAGCTGTTGCTCCGCTGAATCGTTGTGTGGTGCCGCCA
>VOMN01122192.1:0-21931 GCA_014899125.1 Orchestia grillus
TGTAGAGGATGCATTCATCAAAACTTGATCCAAAATATCGATCATGAGAAGATCCTACCAGTTAGTAGGTTGCCATCTTAGACTGAACGTCAGTGTAACCGAAGTAACTTTAGAGCGCAAGGCAAGACGAACAGTAAGGATATTCCTTCAACACAAACAGGGGCTCTACCCCACTAAGGCGACATAGCAGTGATAAGGGGTCCGCAGGCATCTACACCGGAAGACTGAAAACAAGAATAGAAGAAGTTGGTCTAAAATAAAATACTTCTATCACTTCTTCAAAAAACCATGGAGAATAGGCTAATCTACGGGTCGAAATATCGCGACAGCCACACCTTTTGATTCTGAAGCTCGTGAAGAAGCTGAACTTTTTTTCAAGCATGCATCCTTATCCCCGCGCGCTCTGCCCTCAGTAGCTAAAAGCGCACTACGCCAACCTCGTTCAATGCATGAAAAGGCTCAATTATGCTCAAGTGCAAATCTTAATTGTAAGTGAAAGGTTGAAATAAAACTCTAGTAAGTGGAAACACTGAGACCAAATTTATTTATGCATATTGGAACATTTAGTACAAGTATAGCCTGTGTAAATAATGATAATATTAATAATCATTAAAAGCGTTGAAGACCAGCGGAAAGTCTCCCAAAAATCAGAGGAGATATGCAGGAGGAAGCCGAGGCCAGGGAGGGCACGACACACCTACGCACGCACACCCTCGCTGCAGCTCCTGGTAGAATGGTTCGCGCCCTAAGCGTCGTCTCAAAGGCCTCCAACCAACCAAGGCTGGTCAGATCAGTCTTGCGTATGTCGGGTTTTATCGCCCATACCGAAAATTGTTCATTCTTCGGCAGAATGAATTTCGTGGGGTCCTCAGACATCCCGCGGCTCTTCCTCAATCATGTCAGTGCAATAGAGAGCCAATCGGTCGCAACAGCGCCTGAATGTAACCAGGTCAACACACCGTGGACTCGAGTCATGATACCAACATTTGGTCGCTGAGATAGCAGCATACTTTACATCGCCTTAACCCCTCGAACATGAGCGGCCGGTTTACCTGGCGGAAATGTTCAAAGGACTCAAGATGCCGATCTGAAGCTCCGGCACGGCATGCAACAAGCAGATCTGAGAGGCCTAGGTATGGTAATGGGTCTTTGGTATCCCTAACCTAAGGAAGGCAGGAGCCGCTCGTGGCACAGCAGTAGCACACACACAAAAAAAGACATGTAGTACTACAACTCTTCATCATAACCCCTCTCAGAATAACAACTATCATATTACTGTTCCTGATATTATCAGTAATACTTGTCTAAAAATTCCTTACCTCGCCAGTGAAGCCCTACTTCATGACTCATGAGAGCATAAAAATAATACCAAATATTATTATCAACATTATTACAACTATTTCATAGCGGCAAGTCCGTAGAATTAGCGCTGGCTAACAGAATAGAAGCGTGGATCCATTTGGTACTGTCAAGATACAGAACAACGAGAGCAGGTCATGAAGTGGAGCCCGATTGGCGCAGGTGTAAGACCATCATAAAACACAGAAGTTTGTTACAGGCGGTCAGGACTATCCTTGCTAGTCTACATGACGCGAGGCAGTCTCGTGGTGGCGGGCGCGTTGCGGGTCATCACAACGCGTGCTTCACTCGCGAGACCACCTGCTTTTACTTATCCATCCTAAAGTCTACCGTAAAAATACAAGAAAAAAGAGCGCAACCTTACGAGATGTTTACAGGGGATGTCAGCGCAAGAGACAGGGCCAATTATGCGAGGATCTAACCATAGGTCACTCAGGACACGACAATTTTATCCCCGGAAACGAAGGGAAGAAAACGAAACTAGTGTGTTTAGATCTCACGGTGGCAAACAACTCGCAGCTTCCACAAACAAGTGATATAGAGAACTGTGCGCTATCGAGGGTGGGAAAACGCTCACTTCAGATTCTTACCGGTTTTATAACAGCCATAGGTCATACAGCTTTTGAACAATGCCATTGTATCCGGATAGCCTGTATAGCGACTTCATATTAGGAAAGTTTCACCGAAAAGCAGATGAAAGCAACATCTAAAAAAAAATGAAGATGGGAGCCAAAAGAGCGCTTAAGTCTACGATATTCATTCGCACGTTTGTCATTGATCTTGGAATTGAAGTAGCTCCCTACCGTACGATAATCATTACTATTTGCATACGGCTCGCACGAGTGTAACCTAGAGCATCTGTCAAATGAGGATGACCAATACAAACTGATTGTTTTTAAGTACAGCAAAGAGTAGGAAGAAGAGAGAAGGAGACCTCTTCAGCGCGAGTACTAAGGCTAATACGATTTACGATGGCAGGACTTAAGGTCACCGGCGAGTGTGCGATACATAGTAGCATATTGGTACAAGTTTCACCGCTCAAATATATAGATGTATCTATAATTATATAAATATTTATAGCAATATATATATCTATCATATATAATTCAAAAGAGACTCCAAAATAACCTAACCTTTAAACTTACAACTGATTTATTAATTCTATTGTAGTGCATAGTAAAGGGTGGATAGCACTCCTCGTCTTCTCTCGATCGCCGGTCACAGCACTGCCTTGTGGACGGGCGGAGATCACCAGTCTGACACTGCAGCCACACTCAAAACGGTGGCGGGCCACCACCTCTGTACGTGTAACGTCACGAGGCAATCAAGCATTTGGGTCTGTTGGTCAAAAGCTGAGTGGAGCCGGACTAATGGTCGGTACACGGACCGCGCAGAGCAAGGTCTTGGCAACGCTTGCGTAACTGTTTCCGTTAATACTGACGAAAATAAACCTTCAGAGTGCAATGTCGTGCAACACCCCCGTTTGTTGCGTTCTGTAGCCGAAAGATTCGCTTTCAATGATGGGAAAAAACAATTCAAAGCTTCATAAAAACACCACATGGAGCAAGTCGTGCAGCGATGGCAACCCAAGCGATTCTCCGTTACCGTAACAAGTCACTTTCAACTAGGTCCGACGGCTGAAGTAACTAGAGCCAGTGAACTTCTTTTGCAGCGCCGAGCGCAGTCGCCGACTCCGGCCAGCGCATCCGTGATACGGACAAGTGGACCACCGCACGTGTGCCTGCAAGTTCAGCCCCCGATCAACTCCTGCCACGCTCCCAGACAAGCGAAATTTTTCATCAAAATATGCAGCAGTGCGTACGGACGTCCAGAAAGAGCTGGATTGCGATCCAGAGACCACCGCACCTAGATGGCCGTCGGTCACACGACCACCACCAAACCACAACACCTTAAGCCATTACCCGTCCAAGCAACGTGCTATAAGCACTTGAACTAAGCCAGTATTTGAATCTATATTTCCATTAATAACATAGGGTCAATTAAAATTAAATGCCAACTAGGTTTTGGCGATGAGCAAGAGCAAATAATTCAGTTGCTTATTGTTCAAGAGAACAATCTATACCGAAGATGGGTGCAGTAAACATCCATTTGTATGGGGGCATTAGATGCGCACAATACCTTACCATAACCATCATGATTTTAATACTACGAGCAATTTCTCACTATGTTACTTAAGTCTTTACAGTACTTCTTAAAAAGGAAAAACGCATATAGAGAAACACATGCACAATAGATACCATAATTTTAGTCTTGAATACCTAACAATAAATACCGAAACATTATATCCGAAGGACAACGCCATCAATAATAATCAATAGTAATAATTATTATAATTAGAATAATAAATAAGAGATAAAAAATGAATCACCCATTTGCACGTCTAGACAGAAGACGGGAAGAAAGCAACGACGGTACTTTGTGTACTCATATCAGATCATGGCAGGTTCCCGAAAAAGTTCACATTATTGCTTTATACTCTGAAGACACGAGAAAACGTAAAGACATGGAGAAGGTCAACATCGAATACACACTCGTACACATCATTTGATGTTGACGATTCTAAGCCGTTTGATCCGTATTATTATTGATTTAAAAATGCATACAGTGTACCAACAAGTGTGAAACTTGTGATCTTTACTTACACTCGGAAAGAGGATGCACAGAAATTCTCGGAAGAAGAGCACGTGCTTGACACACCACCACCACCACCACCACACCACAAGAAGGTAGAACAGGAAGAAAGAGGAAGACCTCAAAACTGGAAATGCCAATGTGTTCACTAAGTGGAAGTGCTAAGGACTGCTAGAGCTGGCAGTTTTGCCGTTTTACGATACGTACGTTTATAAGCTAGGTAGATGTAACTAATTCGAGCAACGTCGGCACACCTACTTGGCACCAAACGCGTAACTAGATGGTTGATATTCTAGGTTGCCAACCGTTAACACGGCAACCACCATTCCTTCCCTCTTTGTAGTTGACCCAAATGCAGTTGACACAATCTTTTTGTCACGATTTATCCCCCCGAACTGTAGAAAAAATTAGTTTTACTCTAAACGGTAGCGCCCGATGGAGGCTGTTACACTGCGCATGCAGTCTGTGCATGGCACTAGCTCGCCTGCCAAATTTAAGATCGAAAATAAAATCGTAACTGCACGTTTTCACAGCGTTTGTGATTCAGGAAAATATATAAATTATTGTTGTCGCGATTAAAAAACGATCTGTACAGAGAAAACTAAAATTAATTACTTCAACTTCTTTTGATCTTTTGGAGTAGCTAGAAAATTCAACATAAAATTTGTTTCTTAATCATTTGTGAGACGGAAACGTTGTAACACAAGGAAGACTTCTCGCTGTAAAATTGAGGTACTGAACCACCAGTTTATATAATGAATTAAAACGAACATCGCTCATGAGGCCTAGCAAGCAAGTCAACCACGTACTAATCCCACCTTGATACATTAGTTTCAGAAAAAAATAACGTCAGAAAAGCACTTTCAATATTCATATTCATATTAGAGGAATCACGATTTGATTCCTGAACACCAGACTTCTAAGGTTCTGTTCCAGTATATTACATAAAAATCACACGTGGTCAGCACTAGAAAAGATGAGGTATCAAGTGAGGCAATCCATCGTCACTAGTAAGTACTGAGGTACAAGACACTTCTTTTATCAGCATCGATAGATACGAGATTGTGCACAGAACTCATTGAGTCTCACCATTGAAACATTTCTAATCAGATAAGAGTGGCATTGAAATGCACATCAATACAAAAAACTTCGGTAACGCTTCAATGTTTACGTTCATGAAAACTACTAACAGCTACAATTAACATGAAATGCTGCACCGAAATTGCAAGCTGAGAAAATTCTACAGCAACTCCAAAGCAAGTCAAGTTACAAATTGAGGAATTTATTCGCAAAAGTCGGTTTTCAGCTTTCGCATTTCGATTTTTCGCGTTTCAAAATTACAACCCTAAATCGAAATCATCACTAACGAAAATATACTATGCAAGTAAAATAATCGAGTGCAGAAACACATGACTATGAACGGGGAAGACCGGCAAACAAACGAGCTTTAAGTCGCGATTTCAGTACAAAAACCACGTTCCAGGATCATACAATCCACCGTACCATTTCTCAATAAACATTGAAGAACTTTCACGAACTGTAAACCAAAATATACAAGCAATCGATGTTCAGAGAGGAAGTTCGTATCACAAAGTATAAACAAGCATGCACAAGCACTAAGCTTAGGAAAAGAATACTTCGTAACTGATGTGCAGTATTATAATTTGATAGCTAAATAAAATGAACCGAAGATCACAGCGTGAGCCACAGGTTTCTACAAAACACGGAGAGTAAACCCAATTAAGTATACTTTACTCTTACACGAGTTTTCCTTGAAAAGCTCAGCCTTTATGTCGTACTCTTATTTGGACAGAAACTGGAAAGGGATACAAAAGGTAAGGTGCCAGGAGAAGAATGGCGACAGGGCTACGTCAGCCGCGTTCAGAGCGAAACAGGAGTGCTGGAACTTGAGCTAGAAGATGTCAACAGCCGCGATCAGCCTCTGCTCTACGAATGCAAATTTTACATGGGCGTTAGAAGCGCGTGACTGCGAGGCTAGCAGCCCGTCCATCATAAAAGAAGGCCTCACAATAGAGACGAACGGATATGGCAGTCTCAACGTTAACTATAAGAAGCCAATCACATCTGGTTCTTGCTCGGTAAGTCATCAGCCAAACAATGCCAATGAGAATGACTAGATGCCGAACTAATTAAACGTAGCACGCGGCATAATATGAATAAAGTAGCGGTAAGCGCTCAATTTGAAAATGAAGAAAGCAAAGAATACACCGAGAAATACCCACAAAGAAAAGCAAAACACTGTGCTGCACTTGATATTCTGCAGAAAACCTTCAACGCAGGCAGGTAGTATTTAATGACTGGATAAGTATGAGATCTTTACAGGGATGCGGCACGAAGCACAGCAGCAAAGTTCGATGGTCGTGCACTGGTCTCCCCATTGTAGTAGGAAGCCAAATTCGAAATTATTTCCGTTCACAGAGACGCATCCTCCGCTTGAGTAAGCAGCGAATGTAAATTAATACACCACCACTGTGGAATAAACTATCGAGTTATAAATACCAGATGAGGAGGTAAAAACTTGAGAAATACTTCATACGTCAATTGCCCTCAACGTGTATTACGTCAGCCAAATCAACCGGGGTAAACATTTCAGGGCAATAAATTCGATATCCCTTATAAAGGGCTAAGATACAAATTAAGCACCAGCGACTCACACTAAGGTCACACGAACACACGAGGAACCCCAATGCACTGGCCAACACAGGAGAAGCACCCCTACTTCCAAACAGCCTTTCAATTTCCATTTGAATGATCATCGTTACCACGCGAAATGAAGCGACGTCTCCTGGTTCGGAGCAAAATCCACTTTCCAGTTTTTTCGGAGTATCAAAGCAAGTAGATATGGACAATTTGGAAAACGAAATCGTATCTGTGATCAACGACGCCTCTATCTCGCTCCACGGTACAACAGCCTCACGAAAAGACGGGCAACTTCCAACCGACCTCGTGAACTTGAAGCAGCACGAGGCTTTGTCAGCTTACAGTAGCGAAGACGATACTTCGAACGTGTAAGGCCATTATAAAACACAGAGGCATGAATCTCGCATTCCTCATTCCAAATAGAAATTCTGTAAATCCATGCCTGATCATACTTATTACATTCAATTATATTCATGATATCGTGATGAGAGGTACACCCCTCGAATGACCCTCACCTAGTATGAAGGGCTGAGCTTCAAGCGAATCGATGGCGGTGCAGGAACAACTCTGAAATCTGCCCGTAGCTCATCCAATTTAACACAAAATAGGGAGAAAAGAGTTTAACACACTGATGATTTTTTCATAAGAATATCATTATTGTATGGTAATTTGTACTGGCAGTATGGTATTCAGCACTTAGGCGCTACAACAACAGAAAACAAAGAAAAAACAATGGACTAGGCAATGAATAGCAAATCACCAGTGTTAAAAAGGATAATACAAAATAAATAACTTTGGAAAAGTTGGCTGTGCACCACACGTTTTGTGTAACCCGATGGAGGCACTTCATTCTAAGAGTAGAGGACCGGGTGCGGCTGCAGCGCTCGTCTTCATCACCACTACACCTAAAGTAAGTCGAAGGTAGGTTCAAAGCAACTCACAATCTTACTTAACGAATGGAAGGAACGACTGTGACAACACTGAGATATTCTTTAGTTAACTTTAGCTTAACAGAGGCAAAACAAAAAATATAGAATTCATGAGGATAATCAACAACGATCACACGATATGAGCAATTTCTTCACGTAAATAATTGAAGTTGGCTATACACATTCATGAGCAGCACTACACCGTGATGGACAAGGAGGTAACACCGCTACAGTGTGCATTTGTTATCAGGCACCTGTGCTTAATTCACTTTGCTCCACTGTCACAGAGACTAGCGGGCACCTGCACTTACTCTGCTTCTACGGAGCGATTATGCTAACAATACTCAAAGTTCGCACCCATTTCTTGGGAAAACAGTCTCATCCAAATACGAATTTTAACGGGACATTCGGTAAAGAATATAAATTACTATTTTAAAAGAAGCACGTGAAGTTCATAGAAGCTTTAAACTGAGATAAAAATGATTCAAAATCAATTCGAAAAGCACGCTAGTGGCTACGCGTACAACACTCCCAACACCAAGTTATAGACAGCAAGGATGGCTAAACTAGACGCAAGATTCCTCAGGTTACGACTTCCCTAACTCAAAAATTGCTAAGCTTCTTGAGAGACTGCAAACCACGGAGAATTTACAACATGTGCACCAGAGGCAAGCCGATAACTTGCCCAGGCACACGTTACCGGAGACTGGTGGGACTCCTTCCGTCTGCCGCGGATTACTAGGCCAGACGACCTCTCAATTTCATGAATATCTATCGGTTCATGATGGGTATTCAGAGATGTGATTATACTTGAGAAGCACAAGTCTTTCGACTTTAACTCAGCACTGTAAAACTATTCAGGCGCACAACTTGAATGCCTTGAGATAAAGCAATAGCTATAGAAGCTGTGCAAGTTAATATACAAACTCAGATATTTCTGCAGAGATGGTCAAGTCGAACACAACCGCACGAACGACCAAAAATTAAGCGTAAAGAAAGAGAATGAGAAGAACTCAGTTCACAGGAATCAGTCCCACCAAATGCCGTTGTTTCACTGGAACATTAGAACTGAAATTATTCAACAAAAACCCCTTGTCTTGGGAGTGAGGAACATAGAACGAACACCTAACATTGTGGATTGCTGGACACATCACAGAAAGTAAGCGTCAAGAGAGATCTGCTTGCCCACAGTAACTATGAGTCTGATAACGTCACGCCGACGCAACATGTGATTGGCTGGAATTCGATGACGTCACAGAGATGCAACATGCTATTGGCTGGAATACTTTCGTCACCTGCGAATGTTTACATAAGCAAAATTGAGCATTCACGTTAACCATGAATAAACGACAAAGGTTTCATATAAATGCCTTGCAGGAGCAAACGCTTTTGTGCATTAAGCCCTTTTTTATTCGTACACGCTGTAAATGTTGCCGAGCCTCCGACTCAGAGATTAACAGTAGCCAGAATGACGGAGGAATACATGGTAACATGAAGCACCGCGTTGTACAGTNCACGATTGGACTATAAAACACCACACTTAGAAAATCTTATTAAAATGATAAGGTTTCAAGTCTAAAACAATTACAATCAACAAAATTTAAAACTGAAATCATGAAGTAAATTTAATGAAATCCAACTACTCGCTAAAGTCACAACTCGGAACAAAATATCGTTGAATCGTAAAATTAATCAATTTCACAGAAATCTCACTGATAACAAAATCAAGCTAAAGTAATAAGACAAATCAAGATCTTTCATTTAGCTGCACATTACGACCTTCAAAGGGAAAAGAAATTTCCTAAGCGGCGTGCCTTGACGCCTCCTAAGGAGAAGTCGACGTCAAGTGATCCTATTTACGACAAGTTTAGTGGACGTGACAACGGCTCAAGACGACGGAAAAGATGCTAAAGAACCCTTGAAGGAACATTTCAGCATTGCAAACCAATAAAATTTATGGTCAGAGCCAAATAAGACGCCAAGATCAAATTGAATTTACATTTTTGAGCATTTCATTGCACATTAAACGCGACTTGAAATACTATACGAACTATAAATCTCCTTCAACTGTATAATTGCACAGTCTGAAATTGAAATTGCATCATATGAAAATAAATCTTCATCAAATGACTTTGTTCGAAATTATTTGGTGCAAGTGGATTTTTATTCGATGTAATGTGAATTTAATTCCTTTCGGCATAAGTGGACCCTAAAAAGAATCAGACGAGAGTGCGAGAACGCAAGGTTACCAACACCCTTCAGAAGCACCCTAGTTGCCAGATACACACCAATTGTAAAGGATATTGGAACTTTCAAAAGCTAAGGATATAAATTGAAGTTCCCTAAAACAAGATCAATGGTTCTTAAGTTGAGAGCAGATCGCGCCATTGGAACATCTTGGAAAAAGAGCACAGCGAGCGCAGTCATGGCAGACCGAACGCGGTACAGTAATACTGCTGAATCTGTAGTGCGAGCTGCAAGTAAAAAGATACGCCAACAAATAAAAGTACAAAATAAAACATGAAAACGTGACGCCAATGACATTCCAGCCCACAAGGAATAAATGATAAGAGATGGCGCCGAGGTCACTGGGCGACACCTTGGAACGATATGATGATCAAATTATTCTTTTGTGTACAGCCCATGCATTTAAGGAATTATGCCTCAACTTTCAGGAATGAATAAAGAAACAAGGCTATTAAACAAACACGTTGATACTGAAAACAAAAATAAAATAGAAAAGTGACAAAACACACGCACAGGCTAAAAGACTCCGAGGCATTGAACCTGAGAAAGGAAGAGATGCGGCGCACATGAAATGAAGGCTGGTATTTTGCTATAAGAGAGGCAGCAGCAGCAGCACCACCGAAAAGGCACATGTACGTTGCACTCGCCCAGAGATGAGAATTATCACACGTTTGCCAAGACACGGATAATATGTGCATAATAATAAGAGTAATAATACACAACGCCATCACCACACGTTAATTCGCATTACGTTAGTTAAGACATTAGCCAGTCATCAGGAAGTCATCCGAGTCGTCACGCTGATTAGTTGAGTGTTGATGTTGCGCAAACGTCCGCCCCGGTTTGTGAGTCAGCAAGAAAGAGATTCTCGTAAAATTTATTCTTGTAAAGTCCATCTCATTTTTCGTGATGATTTCTCAAAATTGAACTAAATGAACCTTAGGGGTAGTGCATTGTCACTCACAAACACGAACTAAGTGAAGAGGCCAGACACTGCAGGACACCAACAACACTCAGCTCGGGGGTCTCGCGACTCGGGAAAGTACGGGAGCCTATTATGGAATGACGGGAGGCTCGGTAGGGGATCAAAAACTTGAGGAGGAAGACAAGATCTCGTTTCAAAAGTTCCCGAAGTTTGTCTCAAGAGTGATGAACTCTGCTGCGTTCGGGAGAGTGCAGGAGCGCTTTGAGGAGATGATCGCAGCGTTCCTAATCATTGAGAAATGAATTACGCCTAAAGCCTTATGGAATTCAACAACCGCTTTATACCCTTAAAAACCAAACAAAATGACTAATAAACCTTAGGAAGAATAAACAAGCTTCGATCGTATTATTGTGATTAAAAAGTTTAGGAAGAGCTGTTCTCTGACTAGCTGCACTGGACGAACAAGAGCAGCATCCTCATACCCATGAAGTGCACTCGCAAGCACACCTTCTTTTGTACATTTTTAGACTAAAATGCTATGCGCCCTAAGTATAATTATTATTAGTAACATACTTTTGGAGAGACGAGTGGCTTTGCAGATGGAGCAAACCAAACAACCCAGAGATATGCATCATAATAATATGGCAAGTAGGGACTCCTAGTCCAACACCACCCGAAAAACTAGATTTTCAGCAATAACAATTACTGTTGAATAAAAACACCATCACATGATTTCAACACTAGGTTCAATAATTTTCATGAATTAAAATGAATTATGAAGCTAGCTGGATAAAAAACCAAAAACAACTCTACCAGGAGAGTCACTAGAGTTTACGATGAAGATCACAAGCACGGAAGTATTTAGTCTACACAGCTGCTGTTGGCCAGAATGAGTCGTCTCCAGTTTAAGAGTCTAAGGACTTAGCGGGCAATGAAGCACAGTCAGTTCTGCCTACGATTAAATGCACCAGTAATGCTATATCAGTCGTACGTACGGGGGCAAACTAGTAACAAATGTTTGACATCACAACCAAAGCAACTGTCGTCTATGGCAGTGTCTGCCACAGACACATGCCCTTGCTCTTGTTCTTCCCTGACAGCGAGGACTCTCGTCGCAGCTCACACACGCTTTTTTTGTTTTATTATTGTTTTTGGATTTTTTGGATGCAGTCTATAATAATAACTTAATAGTACACTGTTAAAACTACGAATTTTTTTGCGCGTGTGTGAGCCAAGCAGACCACCGCCATCCGACTCAAAAAGAAAAGAAAAAAGACAACGAGCGTGCGCATACAAACTACATTGTAAATGTATATAACCTCTAAACTATAATAGCCAAAGTACGCAAAATTTGAGTCATTGTTTAATAGAACACAGTAATTGAGGCTTATGACACGGACATTGAACGCCTCGGAGAATGGCCATAATCTACCCCACATAACCATGTCAACTCTTTGGCGCGTTAGTTAACTTGTCATTTCTCTCACGTTTCTCGCAATTGTATACGAAGAAGAAGAATCAAACAAAGGTCCAGTGTTAACGTGCACGAAACAACAGCGCTTTCCCCGAAAGCCAAGTTGCAAAAGCCACTGAGTGCACTACCACACTAACTCTAACATCCCCTAAAGGAAAAATACGCTGGTAATACCTGCACAAATATTCTCTATGGGTAATTTGAAAGTTACACGAGTCGATTACGAGTTTAAAACCAACCTCAGTTTGCAGTCCCAAGGCACCAATATCATATTGATGAACCTGCTGTGAAATGACATGTTTTCAGAGCAGAACCAAGGCTTTAGAGAGAACTCTACAAATGACCCCTTATGACTTACACCAAGCAAAGGAGGTCGACACAGAGCAAGGGACCTCAGACCACTGGACATACAAAAGCTCGAGAGCCGCAGGAGGGAACCCACCAAATACACGACTGTTCAGATCATGAAAGAGCAGCAACAGCTACGCCACCAAGCAACCGCCGCCTGCCCGACCATTTCTGACAGGTTGACCTGTTTTTTTCATATGCGACGAAGTAATTACGATGTCAGTACCTCTCCCGTGTGAGTGAAATATTCTCTAATCACACTTCAGGAGTCTCAAGACGCGTAATACGAAAGAAGAGAAAGACCCACACGCTCCACAAGTCGAGCATAATTGTTTTTTCTTTTCATTCTAGCAACAATGAGCAAGAAGGAATACGATAACACAGGAAATGAGCAATGGTATAAGTCAACAGGAAAAAGACGAGGTTATAATAATACTTGACTCGTTTTTCTGAACTGATCACAATAGAGGAAGCTAGGCTATTGACTGAGAACATTTGTATCGTTATGCATCAGGTTAAAATCATCAACAAACAGAACAAAATAAGCGCTTTGCAAAGGTGACGAAGAATCACATCCCGTCTACTCGAAGTAAAGGCGGCATAGACTGTACTATGCACAACTGGCACTAGAATGTACCCTAACAGTCAACTTTCCCTACACATATTTTGATTGACGACTACCATGCAACGGTCATAATTTTAATTACATGCGATACACGGTGGAAATCTAACAAGAAAAATAACCTAAATTATAAAAAGTTCGTGAGAATTCTGTTTTTCTGTCATATTGCGGAATGATTAATTTAACTATGGCGACGAATAATAATAATAATAATAATAATAATAATAATAGCAATAATAATAATAGCAATCCTAAGACGCCAAGCACAAAGGGAAGGCAACTCAGAAATTGAACTACAAATTTCGCACAGCGCTGAGACGCAATCGCGAGATTTTAAAACATTACAGCTGAATCACGACTACGGGCTGGGCAAACAAAGCCGAATATTTAGTCCTGACAAGAACGGCCTCACAAAACCAAATGGCATTGAAGGCTTTGTTCCACGCTAAAGACTTAGCGAGCACGCGTGAGAAATTAAAATCAATGCTTTTATTGTTCATTACGAAAGAGCAATTATGACACGAATAACCTAAGACATTAATAAAACAAAACAAAAAGACACGACGAGATGTCTCACTAGATCGAGCGAACTCAAGAGATCCTTAGGTGTATAGAAACTTTTTCACTTAGGTCACGGAGTCCAGGTAGGAACGAAGAGCGGGCGGTTTTACCGGCACTGAGCCTACACCAAACCGCCGCTCCCAGCTTCCATACGGCCCCACAATAAAGACATGCATCCTCGAAACATGAGGAATATTAATTAAGGCAATGAGCTTCTTTGGAGCGTTTATGAGAGAAGGCATGAGACGAATCATGCGCCAACAACGATTGTCCATGAGCAGCTAGGATCGAAAGATGTTCCTACGGACGAGAGGTGCAGCATCGCTCACATCGCAGCCATTCCAGACAGAGGCAACAACACAGGCAGGAAAGCGGGTGTGCTTCAAGTTCTCACAAAACGAACGGGCCTCGAGTAGCGGAACAAGGAGAAGTGAAGATACTATGGGAGAACTTATTATTACTGCTACTTAGGATAAAAATAACTATAAAGACAAGAGACGATTAGCTCGCGTGTGACGAGAGAGCAGGAACAGCTGCACAAGTCCCACAAGGGGTCGAGGCGGCCACATATTGCACATTAGAATGAAGGGAGCACGAGGGTCGCACTACCACCTCCTCCACACTCGCTACATCACACACGGGGGGACACTTCCACCACCACCACCGCCACTACCACTAGAACTACACGACACACTGGCTGGCGCAAACCACTCCATTTCTCCTGCTTCCTCCTACTCCTCCTCCTGCTCCGCCAACACTTCATTATCAATAGAAAACAAGTCGGCCCGACGGGGAGCAGCGCACGCGTACGCTCGATCGGCTGATCTCCAAAAAGAAAGCAACAACTTCAAATACCGGAAGAATATCTATTATAATACCACTTATGATAAATCGCCTTACTTTATCCTTACCATCAAATAAAGAATAAATTAAATAAAGATTTTCTTCTTTTGTTGATGCACCAACTTACACAAAAATAAGCTTGATAATTAAGAGGTATTGAGGAAAGAGGGCTCGTCACAAAAGAAGGCAACCGTCCTCACAACAAGCACCCGATTAATAAAGTCACGGAAAAATAGTGCAGCAAGTCAAAGGCTCTGCATGGGATAAGTTCAACAGCACGATTATGTACACTGACCACAAGAATTAGACCTCCATTTGCTAGTTCCATTGTACATAAATATAGCAAGTTAAAAGGCGAGTATCTTAATGAGAGTAAGTTACGGTGAAAGCATTGAAGACCGTGACGACAAAGAGGGCTGCTCCAAATGGCACCGTACGTCGTGATCATTCGTGTAGAAAAATTATGAAACGTCCTTCCCAAATACGACTCTTCTACCACGGTCAGCAGCAAGATAGAGTACGCAACAAAAGTTCATCAGACAGACTTGACGGCACCTCCGAATTACACCCAAATAATAATACAACAAGCAATCGATTTTCGTAAGCAGGCAATTCTTGCAAGCCGCTTAGCACCTTGCATTCCTAAGGAGGCAGACCAATTCTCCGCTAATTTTTCCATCAGCACCAACGGAAGCTTGAAGGAGCAGCCACCTTATCGTAGAAGAACAACACTACCATATATATATATACACAGAGTTGAGTGCAAATTAGAATCCAGTAGAGGTGAGGGCCTCAGTTTGATTGCAACCACGTAACGATAAGACACCACATCGATCTGGAGGGAAGGCTAATGCAGTCGATCCGAAATGCTTCTCACCCTTTGCCTTAAAAATAAGGAGCTTAAAACGATTGGTTTCAAGGCGTCTCTTACGGGAAAATCTGCATTTTCTACCTGAAATATGAGAGGCCCGGCACGCAAAGGTACTATAGCACAGTTCGTTATTGTTCACTCAAAAGAGCCAAGATACTGGCAAAGAAAGCCGCGAAAGATCGACTAACATCTTCGGTCACAACTGCAGCACTTGAAAGCCCAAGAATTTTGCTCCGAATTTTATGACAAGTGAATTAAGAGACACACACAATTGACGGGAGAGTAAGCGTTGCGCAGGACACTTTCAGAAAGAGACATAAAAGACAGAGACAGAGAGTGGAGCGCTGGAGAAGAAGGAATAAAAGCGGTCGCTACGAAACAAGAGCGTTAAGACACAGGAGGCAGTCCAGCAGCGCACCCTTCCTGCCGCTGGGGGGAGCGTGTCATGTCATGGAGACAGTCGAAGCGCCGCACAGAAAAAAGAGCGCGGACTCGCGACCGAGAGGACCCTGTATTTGTTGCATGTGCTCGACTCCTACACCTGCCCGCCACCGGAGAAACAGAGAAGAAAGCTCGTCTTAGAAACTAACAACGCTCAACATTAGGCCTCCATTCAAAGAAAACGACACCCAACTACTACACGCTAGACTACATCTCTATGTCATAAAGACCTCAAGCGCCTCTCTAACAGATAACACTTCCTTATCTTAAATCTAGTTAATGCTTGGTCAAAAATCACACAGTACTGCTTTGAAAAAAGAAAAAACTCTGGAAGTGTTAATATCTAACCATTTTTTTGTATTTTTTGAATATTCTTATGCAATAAATAACTACAATGGAATCACAAAGAATGACACCACGTCGTCGTCGTCCGGACCTAGTAATATCAAAACGGAGCAAAACTCCGAGATGGATGAGAGCTTTACCAAAGGAGGAGAGCCAGCCGGCAACAGCCTGATCTCGGTAAGCTATGAGCACCAGAGGCATTCATCATCATACTATGTACAGAAAGAGCTAGAATTAAAGACCATCACCCCAAAAAACACACGTTACTACATAGTCTAACAGTAGAAGAAGAGCATCTTATGCTACTGTATTTGGCAGACCAATGATTACGAGGATTGGCTCTCCTCTAAAAGCTACGGTACTCGATGATGCTTCTCACTCCACAACGGTGGTGCCGCGTGCTTGTCAGTGTCGTCCACTCGGTGTTAGGTAACTGGTGTTTATTCACGATTGTCCGGTACACAGTGAACATGTGTAATAGTAGTGGTCGTAGTGACGTTTGTTACGAGAGAAATGGTCAACACGAGACAACGGGTCTTGATCAACGTCGTGTAGGTGCGTGTTTCACATGTCGGTGATCGCGATGAAAAACCACAAGTTCGAATGCATAACAAAAAAAGCACCAGCACCACCACACCAAGACCAATGCTACAATATTGATATGGCTCATGAGTATCACTAGGAAGAAATCGTTCGAGTCCCTCCCATTTACACCTAAAATGTTTTGAAGCTTAACTTTAAATCTACGAACATGGGCACAGTGTTGGCAAATGAAGGACGCTATTGAAGCTCGCCAAGGAGAGGCTGGTCGTTCGGTTTGGGTCAGGAATAATAATGATAATAACAGTAAGATATTGCATAATAGAGCAAACGACCGGCAGTACCTCACTCGTCCTCCGCGCACACAACAATTCAACGATAATCAACTGCACGAGCAGATACATCATACGCTTCCAACAAACGCAAATAGGAGAAAATGAACAATAATATTCATGAACACAAAAGAAATCAGTCGGTGAACGCATCTTAGAACGTCATGAAGAAAGAATAGAAGAGCAAAGGCCCGTAGGATGGATACGAAGGGGTGAGGAGGAGTAACACTACTCAGTGGCACTTGTTTATACTCTTCAGAAGAACAATGCTATACAACAAGAATACTGTAGAATTACGATGGACAGATTTCCCACCAACCACAAACATCGTTGCATACATTCGCGCAACGACGTCGTAGCTCCAAATGCCGGCCCTTCAACGAACAGAATGAACTAAAGGAAAGCACCCCACGAACACGAAAATATACAAGCACGAAAAACGGGCGCTAAATAATCTCTAAATCAACACTGATAAAAAAAAAACAGAGAACGGGGCATCCCGAAGAAAAGTTTCCAGCATTAATACTTGTATAAGTGACGGAAAAAAGAGCAGAGAGCGGCGTGGTTGGTGGGTACAGGTTACACGCAGGAAAGCCACAAACACGACAGAGAGAGAACAATAGAAAAAGAGTTTGAAGAACGGGGAGGGAGCGACATGTGCAATACACCAAGAAGTGAGAGCTAACCACCTACCATAAAATGTGTCTTTCCTTAAGAGGCAACAGTGAAGGCGTCCAGAGTAAGCAACACAATGGTGTCAAGCGAAGTAAAATGGATAGGGCGCTCCCAGTTGACTTTCCCGTCAACGTGTGACAAAACTTGATCGTGGTACGCCAACTGCATCACGAGCACATCTAAAGCTCGATGTCAGATCTACTGCCGCTCATGAGCGCATGATGAACACATTCTTCAAGGATCAAGTTGCTTTTCTGGAGCTTTAGGTAACATGGAGAAGTGGGATTGCGCTCACAAGTTGAAATGAATAACAAGTGATGAAAAACATCCAAAAATACAACCCGTCTACACCGAAGAAAAGCTCAAGCATGCGTACGTAAAGAACTCCATGACCACAATACCAACGCAATCCACTAGTACAAACAACTCTGGACATCAGGGAACGATGTTCATTTAAAATTGCGAAGACAGAGTAGTTTATTGATCAGTTTGGAGCCCCAATAAAAGATGTCTGGCGTCCAAAAGCCAGACGAAGAAATTAGTTTTGACCCACAACTACACAGAGTCGATCCGAGCTAAACACACAAAACGTGGTGACGAAAGACAAGTGCCCCTTCTTCAGTATCACACTACAAGTAAGTGCTATCACTCGATTTACTGGTTAGCATCTAGTACCATTATTATCCATTTCTTATCACTAAAGAGGTCTTATATTACTTTCATACCTTAATATTAGATAAAACTTATTTAGTTCTTTTGGTACATATAGTAAAATCACGCGCAAATTACAGGTAAGTATATTCTGTTTAATTAAGGACTGGATCTAGCGTATTTATTATTATTATTAATATAATTATTATTATTATTATTATTACTACTCGCCTTAGGAATTCTAGAAGAGACAAGACTTAGACATTATTGGCTACTAAAGTTAGGACCAGCAGTAATCTCGGAGTGTCAGCAGCAGTAGCGACATGTTGCACGCGCGTGGGTCACCCAAGAGAGCATTGCTGGTCGGTCGTCCAAGAAGAACTCCCCATGAAGAGAAGCGACCGTGAGACACAACGTGACCACCGCCCAGCTCGTCCTTGCGATGCGACACTGGCTACGTCCCAATCGCCGAACGCAGTGCGGTAACGATGATGCACACCCACGTGACTTACGCCCATTTGCACATTTAATTCGTCACAGTCGATAATTCACACTGATATTACTCAAGGGCGTTTCAATGGTTCATCGTACCTCACTACTTGGTGGCTAAATGCCCCACCCACTGGTTCGGTTGTGGCCATGCCAGTTGAATGGCGGACTCGCGCAAGCCAGTTGGTCGGCCGCTCGACGTGCACCAGATGAGCGGCGAGCCCTCGTTCTCTGACACTCGGGTCCATGAGGCGCCGCACGAGCAATGTAGCACAATACACGCGCACTCCCCAAACACATCATACCTAAGCGCTACCAAACTGAAAAACATTAATGCAAAACAAATAAACAATCAGAGCAGATAACCAACTTGAGTAATATTTAACATTTGTATTTTAAATTCACAGCACAAATATTTAGAGCTCAGGGAACGAATCTCAGGTCTCGACACATCTGAAAGCCCCGAGGGCACACAGAGCTCGCGAGACACGGAGAGCATCGAATTGAGCTGTAGCTTCACTGCTAACCTAAGGTTTTGTGGTGGTTGCATTATCCTTGTTACCGATGAGGGCTAGAAGCAAGTCTTTGTTAAGGCAAACGACCATTTTATTTATCAATGCAGAATTGTTCATCAAACACTCCACTCCTGTTCTCTGATCTTGCCTAAACCCTCACGCTAAGTACGAACGTGGAAGAATGCAAAGAGGAAGATGCTCTTAGAAGCAATAGACACTTGGGAAATGGAGCCCAGGAGCGCCGTTTCTTGAGCGTGACCCCGCGTCAAAGAGCGCTCTGCTCTACAGTTATTGTCATGCTCCTTCTCTCGGCTCCCTGCTCAAAACACTCGCAAACATTGAAGCTCGTACAAATCATTAGCAGAGATATGGATTAGTTCAAAATGTACTTAACACCTTTGGTAAGCTCACTCATTGAAAATTCAGTGGTAGTTTATAATAAGGGTATATGTTATCATCACAGCTTTTGGCAAATCCAATCTGATTCTGGATAATAATAAGTCTCGCACACAAGAGATACGAGAGCAAAGAAGATTGCTTTGGGCAAGCCGAGTGCGCTCATAAGAATGAGCTCAAGCAAAACGAGGCCAAAATTAACCCGCCATGAAAACTGCTTTGTGTTTCGTATTGATTGGAGGCGGCGGCAGCAAAACGAACCAGCCAGTATAGATCGTATCGTCGACACATCGCCAATTATCCAATTCAAGAATAATCTCGAGCTCGTGATGAAGAGGTTAGCGACAGGACTAGCTAAACAGCGCGCAGGCCGCCAAGCGAGCACGGTGCCTCGTCCACATAAATGCCATGTTACATGCCAGACTCGGAGGTGAGCAGACCATCGGGTAGGAAAGTCTTGAGTGAGGAAGGCGTGGCTCGCTGCTGCGGGTCGTTGGCGGCGTCAGACAGCGCCGTGCCTCCCCACAGAGAGCCACCGCCGTTGCTGCCAGAGTTGCCCCAAAGGTTGGCACCTCCTGTGCTCCACGTGTCCACCTTGCTGCCAGACGAGGTAGGCGTCGAGCCCCTCGGATCATTGGAGGTGTTGCCCCAGCTCAAGGGCGTGGCTCCTGGAGTGGACGGACCACCGCCGCCACTACCTCCACTGCCTCCCTGCTGCCCGCCGAGTAGCTGCTTTACTTCGTGGTCACTCGCGAACTCAGCCCAAATTGTCGTGTTGATCAGGACGCAGTTGTTCAAGTTGCCTTGTGCCTGCATCAGTTAAGAAAAAAGTCACTGCGTTATACTTAACAGATACTAATTTACTCCTACACAACACGCTTCAGGTAACACTTCACTAAATATTAATCCCCCTAATAAATATTTCATCCCCCTCCAGACGCTAGTCTCCGTAGCGTGGGATAGCGACACCTAACCTTACCTAACCTATCGCCTTGAGAGGACGCTGAGTCCAATTCTCTAACCTCGCTTCAAAGCTTCAAACTAACCGAATTACGGTAACGAAGGCATGTCGAAAATTGTACAGAAGTTTTTCTAAGAGTCGAGTAGAACTTCAGTGTTAAGATGTGAAGTAAAGCTCCAAAGATACAAAGCATATCACGATAATCACCACGAAGAAAAATAACTCAAAACCCTGAAAATGGAGAGCTTGATAAAAAATTAGGCATAACACAATTGAAGTGCACTCCTTGTACCAGCTCTGGAAAACACAGGACACGCAATTTGTTAAGCTCATGAAGCCCTAACATATAACACTGAAAACAAAACTATATTTCATTCAAAACATGAAGAGCAGATAGACTAATGTAATG
Organism: Orchestia grillus; assembly: GCA_014899125.1. Taxonomy (NCBI): domain Eukaryota; kingdom Metazoa; phylum Arthropoda; class Malacostraca; order Amphipoda; family Talitridae; genus Orchestia; species Orchestia grillus. The sequence goes on from VOMN01122192.1 coordinate 21,247, forward strand.
TTTCTGGCTCTATCAATACTCTGAGACAATCCTTAAGACAAACAATTTTCATATCCACATTAGGTATAAAGTGTAATTTCTTGATCACTTGAGAGTAGTTTTAGTAATGAAGGGCAAGTATTTTTTCATTGTAATAAAATACTGTTCTCTAAAAATCTCTGCAGAAAAATGACGCCCATTACATCAGCACTTATTGTTCTGAAGTTCACTCTGCATAGTGTAGATAGAAGATAACAAATTATTCTAACGTATTAGGCAAGCAATCCTACCCAGCTGCCACAACATAACCCCTTCAAAACTGCCTCTTTCTCCAGATAAGCGCCAGACAGTACACGAAGACGCCAATCTATAGCCCTAGAGACCTGCACACCACGAACCCACCTTGCAAGCTTCCTCTCGCGTCCCATAGTTGACCAGCGCCAGGCCCTTGTTGAGGGCCAAGTGGAAGTTGACGAGGGGACCGTGCTGCATGCACAGAGTCTTCAGCGTCGAGCCATCGATCTGACGCAGGGCAGTAAAAATGACAGCTTAAAGGACATGAGCGTAAAATTTCGTACCAAAGCTATAGTTTTCTTTAAAAATATTTAGTCTGAAACACCACTCGTTTGAACTGATGTTCGAATACCAGGTTATTCGTTAGTTTAAAGCTCCCTATCCACATGAAATGTGATACAAAGAGAGCGAA